>QODF01000031.1:2616965-2634674 GCA_024372805.1 Oostethus manadensis | reverse complement strand
TATATATATATATATATATATATATATATATATATAGGGGTCACTCACCCGTCGATTGGGAGCTACTCACCGACCTTTGGGACTTCTCTGGTCGATTGCCAGAATGTTAGGAAACCATTTATTATTACATCAAATTCTGTCTTTGCTTTGTATTTAAAACAAAGCTTTGTGTATGTATTACTTTTTTACAAAATAGTTTATATTACCGGTCAAAGGTTTTAGAAAGATATTGTTTGTTTTTTGTTGAAATTATAGTCTTTTCAAGTCCGGTGAATAGCTTAAAATGGTACAAAAGTAAGTGCCAGAGGTTAAAAAAGGGTGAGGTTATCCAAAACTGAAAAATAATCAATATTTTAGAACTATACAAAAAGGCCTGTCACAGGGACCACAAAATGTTTATTTAATGTTATAAATGTTCATTTAACACCTTTTTAAACGTTACGACGATGACGTGGATATTACCGACAGCCTCAAGAGGGCACTCTCGGACAACGATGCTGCTCCTGCCTTTCAGTGATCTGGAATGAGATTGGGAGCTTGGTGAACTTGCTTGTTGGACTCGCCAGCTTGCTGTGTTAATTTCGCCTATTCAGCCTCCCAGGAATGTGATTAAGGCTATTGTGCAGCTGAAGATTAGATGTCTGTGCTTGTTTTTTAATATTGTGAAATACATTTCTAAATAATGTGCTTTATTGATCCATCTTCTTTTGCTTGGGGGAGCAGCCTAAGACAAGAATCCCAGGCTTCCCTCTGTTTTGTCCAACTCCGCTGGTGGAACATTTGACAAAAATACACAGCGCCATTTATTCCCATGTCTAGCTAATTGTAAGGATAAGGAAATATATGTTTTGGTTTTGATGTCCATGTAAGATTTATTGCATAGTAAACTACATACTGTTGTCCATCATTCTGCACCGACGTAATAGCAAAGAGGCTGAAATAGCATTATTTTTGCCATGAGGGGGAGTATCTAGCCAAATGTGCATCACGTCACAGTAGAAGATCACCGCCCTGTGCTCTCGTGTCACATGTTGGACAGCTGCAAGTGTGGCGAAATGCTAAAAGGCTAATGAGCCATTTCTGTTGTGTTACAGGTGAGCATTGAGGGAGTAATTGTGCATGAACATATGAGCAGCCTCAGTGATGTAAGGGTGTGAAAGCTGGCTGTTAATCCACACCTATCGGTTTTGCAACATTTACAGAACAAGCAATGTCGGCTGATACTGTTTCAGTGTCAGAGCTGCCTCAGCAGTTTATTGATCAACACATAAAAAAGTGCAAGATACAGGATGTGTGAGCAGAATTCCTTGCTTATCTGGGCTTGAAATTTGGCTTTTCCACAGTGAAATGTTTTCTGAGTTTTTGACTTTTGGTTTATTTCTGTTTGCGTCAGTGCTTGTGGTTTCCCCGGTGTGTTTTCGGGAAAGATAGTCGGAACAGTTAATGGTAGAAGCACCCTCCGGTAATACACATTCAGTCACAAACGTTCCTTTATCTGAGGCGCTGTAAATCAAAACATAGCATCCATCCATCCATGTACTATGCCGCTTATCCTCATTAGGGTCGCGGGGGTATGCTGGAGCCTATCCCATCTGACCCTTGGCGGGAGGCGGGGTACACCCTGTATTGGTCGCCAGTCAATTGCAAGTCAGACATACAAGCATTCACTCTCACACTCTAACAGACACGTTAGAGTCGAGAATTGGGCGCCCACCTCCAGTTCTGTTCTGACTGCTATGAAGGAACATCTTTACAAGAAGCATTTGGCTTGAAAGTACGGAGTAAACACATTTTGGATGATGTGCTACACAGAAAAAAGAGCAGAGTAGGTCATGTCTTTTTCACGTATTGTATTGGAAACACTATTACACTATAGCAACAAGCATTCAAAGCATTATATATGTTCTAAAACATCTTTTCACAGCAATATGTTGACATTGGAGGGCGAGGGCATCAACGGTGATGAGAAACACACAAAAAAAAAGGTTTAAAAGATAAGCAGATTAAGAAGCAGATTTAAAGCAAAAATTGAAGAATAAGCAACTCCAAGGTAATGCTCACCTGCAAGATCTCTCTCTTCTCAGATGTACTTTCCTTCTCAGTAACTATTCACACATCTGTAATTGTAATAATATGATTTTATTCCCGTAATATTTTAATATTATTCCAAAATACATGTTTCCGCAACCTAATATTCCAAAAATTACAACTTTATAGTTTTGCTTGTTTCTTGTTTCCTAATATTGCAACATAAAAAAAACGAACTCTGCTACTAAAATGACATTGTTTTTACTCATAATATTAAGTTTAATAGAATCTCTACTACTACTCTTTTTTTTGTAGAATTGCGTTTTTTTTCTCAAAATATTTTGATTTTCTACTCATAAAATTACAGCAATTTTTAAATTTTTTCCAATTTTTTTCAACTTTTCTCACTTTATTCCTGTAATTTTTTGACTTTATTCTCCTAATATTACAACCTTTTACACAACCTAATTTTCCAAAAAAAGACAACTTATTTTGATTAGATTACACTTTTTTTCTTCTAATATTTTTACTTTATTTTTTGTAAAATTACTTCTCATTTTTCATTTTTTTTTGTTAAATTGTACTTTTAGGTTGTGCAGCGGGCAAATAAATCACCGCACTTTAAACACCCCTGTTTGAAAGCAAGACATGTTACATATATTTTACGAAAAACTCAATTAAAATAAATAAATGTCATGGTGTAACACCTTTGTTAAACAAAAATAAATGGTGCACATTGATTTGACCTGCGTGCAACACAACACCCAAGGCATTGTTTATTTACATCTTTGCTGGACTGGACTGGAATGGACTGGATGGACTTCTGGCGCAAATGTTATTATCCAAACACCATGAAAACAACTTTTCTTGTCTGTTTTTCATGCTGTTTGTGAAATTAGACAAGCTTGAAATTGATGTCCAATGCTTGGCTTTAATTCACAAAGCCATTAAAAAAGGGTCTGATTGATAGGTCTTCTTAGTTCCTCTTCACTGAGCCCAATAGGCAAAGAGGGAGATAAGAATGCCACACTGGACTGTGATTAATGGCTTGATAGTGCCACTTGTCGTATATACACCAGAAGATAATTCTTTGACTTAAAATATGTTTTAAATTGACATACTTCTAGCATAGCCACGAAGTATCTGGCAGTTTGGTGGTCGAGGAAAATGCCAACATTGTTTGACCTTGGCTTCATGCTGCATGCAAATTTATACAAATGCAAGCATTCCTTTCCCTCCTTTCATGCACATAGCTGGAGTTGCTTAGTAGTATAGCCTCTTCTGAGGGGGTGAGGCTCTCCTCTGAAACATCCAAATACCCCCTCATTCCCTTGAGGATAGAGAATGTGTCGAAATGGAATAAGAAGGGGTCTTAAGAAGCTGAAATGAAAGCTTTGGTTTGGCCGACTGCCTCGTCATGTAAATGCGTGTGCATTTTGTATAGGGATGGGTTATTTTAATGGAAATATATATGCAGCGGAACGTCCCTTTTTGATGAGGAATTAGGCACGGTGAGGGTAAAAATGGTGAAGTATTGAAGGGATAAACCGACTGGGTAAACATTACGCAGGTATAATTTGGATATGCGGCTGCATCATCAAAGCTAATTCATGGCTGTGTAAATTTACCTAAGTCTTTGTGGGTAATTGATTCGCACAGAGGATGATAATCTGTGCTCTGCGATAAGAGAAGCACCATTTTGTTTTGATATGAAATTGGAATATCAATCCAAGTATTTCATGCACAGGACAAAGGTAAACGATTTACCACAAACAATAGGCTGAACATCAAAATAACCAGCCAACTGAACTGAATCCAATTATTGTTCGTTTTCCTTGTGCATAGTAAGAAAGAGCATCTGAAATCCCCCGCGGAATACGAACTAGCAGTGTTTCTAACGTCTAGAGGTTAATGACATGAAGAGCTGTATACTTGATGGCTAAGTGCTCTTGCAATCAAGCCCTTCAGCCGTATATGGTTTAACTGCTCGTAAGGCATACGCAAAATGCCACACCGCTTCTTGAAGAGTCACGCTCTGTGGCTGTTGTTTTGAACAACACCTTGCTTGTTAAAAAAAGGAAAGTGATGAAAGGAAAATTATTTTGGTACTCCTTACTCTCCACAAGAATACTTTGCTTGCTCATTTTTTGATCCTGCGCTCAAAGGATTTTTTAAATAATGCATATTTCCCACATAAGCCCGCACTTGTAAGCTTTCATGAAGACTTAATCTTTCAACAGAAGAACATATTAGCCAATTACATCCACGAAGAAAGCTATTACCGAAAAAGGCACCAATATAACCACAGGTATTACCACAAATATACTACATTTTTTTTGTGCAAAATACAACAGCATATTGATTACAGTGAAGGCCAAAAAACAGTTCTAGTTTCTTAACTGTGAAAGTACAACAAAGTCGACAACGGAGGGAGCAGAACCCACTTGCAATGGTGCGCATCAACTTAACTCAGTGGTACTCAGTTATTTTCTGTCAGGCCCCCCTTAGGGGCCAGAAATGTTTTCGCACCCCCCATTTGAAATACGAATGACAACTGATAATATCTATTTATTTATGTGTACTGTACAAAAGAAACTTGAAACTGAAACCAGGAAAACAAAACAAAACAAAATGGAGAGCTGTGAAGCATACTCAAGAGTCAAATGACCCCAGATTACCTGTATCCATGAGTGACGGAAAGAAAAGCTCCGACTCACTAAGGGAGAAGTTGCTTTTTTTCAATGGCAAAATCATTGTCTTAGTTTCCAGGTCTCTACGCGACATTTCAAGGAATATTTTATTACCACTATTAGATCATGTCCCTTATACAGAGGGTTGTGACAGGAAGGGCATCCGACGTAAAACGTTTGCCAAATCAAAACATGATGATTACAAAATGATTCGCTGTGGCGACCCCTGGTATAAGCCGAAAGGAAAAGAAGAAGATGTGAGATCAGCGTATTGTCTGCAAGTGAGCAGCATATCATGATGTCTTTAAAATTAGACGATTTCTATGCCAACGACTTGAGTACAACTTTCTAACCACGCATTGATGTCAATACTCTGTATCTTCATACAGTAGTTAACATGGCTCTCGTTCTTTATTGCGTTTTTTTGAAAAGGAATTAATTAATGAACAACTGCTGTTTCGTGGTTGGCTATGAACTATTATTAGTCAAAAATATTGAAACATAAGTTATATGTAGTATTCTGGCCGGCCACTACGTGATGGTGAGCCTTGATATGAGACTACAATTCCTTCACATGGCATGGAGTGAGCCGTGGCATGTCTGACATAGTGGAAAATGTTCTCCTCTCATTCTGTGTGGAAGTGGTGTCACAATCGGTGTGTTGTACTCGTGACAGTTTTGGTTTTGTTCTAGTTGGTTTTCCTGTGTTGTTGTTATTCTCCTAGTTTCACACGTTTTCCTCACTTTCTAGTTTTTTCTTCGTTGTTAATTACTCGCACCTCTTCCTCGTTTTTTTGTCGTGGTATTTCTGTTCAGGTGTGTGCGCCAGTCCGTGTCGGCTCATTGTCATTTGTTGCTTTTCCTTTTCCGCTTCGCAGCATCCTCAATTAAAGATTCCTGCAACCTTACCTGCTTGATGTCCAGCTCTCTGCATCTCCGGGGTCATTCCAACATGCCGCGCAGACGCCACCGTGACAAGTGGTACGTTATTGGCTTCTTACTTTGTCCGTCTTCCCTACTCCATTTGAAACCCTTTGTTAAGTTTGAAAAAACTAAATTGGAGACTAACTCGTTAGCTTGTTGCATGCTGTGTTTGAAGCAACGGGCGTCTCTTGTGTCTCTGCAGTGATTGCAAATCATGCCTAAAACAGTTGAGCAATGTGTTGTGAACAAAGAATAATAGGAGTTTAAATGGGACTACAGGGTTGTTATTCCATCATTACAGAGCTCTAATGGTGATAAAATATTGTATTTAGAAGGTCATTAACAAATTTTCTATGTTCTAACTACAAAATAAAATATTCCACTTGGATACACAAGAATATACAGTCATCCTTTGCCACTTTGCAATTCAAATTTAGTGGCTTCACTCTATCACATTTTTTTTAAATAAATGAATAAATGATCACTGTTTTGTGGTTGATTACAGCTTATTATTAGTCAACAAATGCATATTTAAGCTAATTTTACATGTTCTGTGTAAATCAAGCATTTTAATGCATAAAATAGCTAAATTAAGACAAATACAAACAGCAAGACGTATTTAAAGACATGATATTTTACACTGATCACTAGATGTCAGTAATCTTAGTGTAGCAGTGAGTGAATTGTGTAGTTTTAAGCTACTGTTTAGTGTGTGCTATAGAAGGCACTGACGTTCTGCATGCTTGGTTAGAGCTAGCTTTTAGGAAATAAGCTCGTAAAAGAAGACATCCAGCATTTGCCTGTTTCTCTTTCAAATAAAATTCAATATTACGTTGATGATATAATAACCACCGCAGGAAGTACGCTGTCCGAAAAACAACAACAACAAAGAATTCGGCCAATGTTAACATGTGAGTTTAATTGTTTATTTATGTCTAATATGTCTTTTTTTCTGTTATTATGTCTATTATATTGGGTAATGTGAGTGTAAAGCTAACTATAGGGTTGTTGTCTATAAGGCTCTAATATTGTTACAAACTGTATTCAAAATGTCATAAAGATCTTTTCTAAGCTCTACGAAAATATTCCCTTTATAAATAAGGAATCTGAGGAAATTCACTTATCACGTTCGGGTCTGGAACCAATTAACCAGCATAAACAAGGGATTACTGTAATATACATGAAAATGGCAATATCAACACACACTGTTCGTCCATCCATCTATTTTCTACCAAGGTCGTGATCGTGAGGGCAGCAGTCTAAGCAGGAAAACCCAGACTTCCCTTTCCCCGGCCACTTCTTCCAGCACTTTCATGTGGATCCTGAGGTGTTTCCAGGCCAGTTGGGAGACATAGTTTTTCCAACGTGTCCTGGGTCTTCCCTGAGGGCTCCCACTTCCCACTGACCTCATCTGGCTCCTCTCAATGCGAAGAACCCTAACCCTTACCCTACCCAGAGTTTCTCCTGGATGACAATTGTTCTCACCTTTATAACTGAGGGGGAGCCCAGCCACCCCAGGAAGAAAACTAATTTATGCCTCTTATATCTTGCAATCTTGTCCTTTCGGTCGCTACCCAAAGCTTGTGACCCCAGATAAGGGGCGATCTTGCTTTGCATCCTTCCCTTACTTGTTTACCCTGAGGTACTTAAACTCCACTTGGGGCAGGATCTCATACCCAACCCAGAGATGGCGCTCAATTATTTTCCGGGAAAGAACCATGGACTCAAAGTGATTCTCATCCCAGCCACTTCACACTCTGCTGTAAACTAATTCAGTGAGAGTTGAAGGTCACGGCTCAATGAAGCCGATAGGAACACATCATATGCAAAAAGCAAGCTGAGACCCAATCCTGCATCCACCAAACCAGAACCCTACAATGCCGTGGCTGCACCTACAAATTCTGTACATCCATAATGAACAGAATCGGTGACAAATGAAAGCCCTGGCACAGTCCAACCCTCACTGTGAACGGGTCCAACATATTGCCGGCAATGCGACATAAACTAATACCCACAGTATTCCTAAAGTAACACGATCGGATGCCTTCTCCAAGTCCACAAAAAACAAGTAGACTGGTTGAGCGAACCCCCACGCACCCTCAAGAACCCAGCCGGGAGTGTAGTGTCCACACTTGCCAGGATGAAAACCACCTCCTCCGGCTCCTCCTGAATCCGAGATCCAACTATCCAGCAGATCCTCCTCTCCAGAACCCCTGAATAAACTTCACTAGGATGGCTGATCAGTGTGATCCCACGATAATGGGAACACACCCTGCCCCCCCCCCTTTTAAAAAGGGGGCACCTTTTTAAAATGCTGCAGTCGTGTCAACTCAAAACACCCACAGCAACCAGGGCCTTCTGGAACTCCAGGTGGATTTCATCCACCCGCAGGGTCCTGCCAACGGGGACCTTTTTGAGAACCGCGATAAACCCGGAGATAGCAGAGCCCACCATGGAGTCCCCGGCCAATGTTTCCTCATTGGAAGACATGTCGGTGGGATTGAGGAGGTCTTCAAAGTATTCCTTCTACAGATTCACAACATCTCGAGTCGAGGTCAGCATCACACCACCCTCACCATACACTGTGTTGACTGTCCACCGCTTCCCCCTCCTGAGACGACAGATTGTGTTTCAGAATCTTTTCAAAGCCATCTGAAAGTCGTTGTCCATGGCTTCCCTGAACTCTGTTTGCGTTTTTGCCTCAGAGACTGCTAGAGCCGCAGATCGCTTGGCCTTCCGGTACCTGTGAGCTTCCTCCAGAGTCCCATGAGCCAAAAAAGGGCCGATAGGACTCCTTCACTTTGACGGCATCCCTTACCACAGGTGTCCACAGCAGACACCGACCACGTTACGGCCAGAGGCATGAAACATTGCCCATTTGGGCTCAATGTCTGCCGCCTTCCTCGGAACACACACCGTGTGCTCACATAAAAAACATGCCATTTAAAAAAAATGCTTTCCCAAAAGTGATTAAAAAAAAAAGTTCTGCATGTTGGGCCGCACGGTGGCTGAGTGGTTAGCACATTGGCCACACAGTCAGGAGATCTGGAAGACCTGGGTTCAAATCTCCGTTGGGCATCTCTGTGTGGAGTTTGCATGTTCTCCCCGTGCGTGTGTGGGTTTTCTCCGGGTACTCCGGTTTCCCCCCACATTCCAAAAACATGCATGTTAGGTTAATTGGCGACTCTAAATTGTCCATTAGAGTGTAAATGTGAGTGTGAATGTTTGTTTGTCTATATGTGCCCTGCGATTGACTGGCGACCAGTCCAGGGTGTACCCCGCCTCTCGCCCAAAGCCAGCTGGGATAGGCTCCAGCATACCCGGGACCCTAAGGAGGATAAGCGGTACAGAAAATGAATGAATGAATGAGTTCTGCATGTTGGCACAAATTCTCAGCGTTTACTGAAAAAAACGCTAACCGGGGGTGGACACTGACCACAATTCCACTGTATACAGTAATTCGCATATATAAATTGGATATATATAAATCTACAAATCAATGATCTATACACAAACAACACACCCACAGTGAATACAAAACATACGTGGCAAATCAAATTGACGGGTAAAGCAAAAGCATAGACAAATCAAATATGGTCTAATACATTCATACTGCACAGATCAATAAATCAGGAAAGCGTTCCCACCATCCTCCCCCTAGATAGAAAGCCCCCTAACTGTTGATTCAAACGCTCTTGAAACCATAGAATGTACAGAAAATACTGTAGGCGTAGGCTACAATTACTACGGACTAAATTACTATGATTGTGGACTGGTGTGTAATTTCAATCAGCCAAAGTCAGCACTCTTTAACACACACAGATACACGCAAGTACGCACACACGCCAAGCGTAGCTCATTACCGCGCACCTCTGCGGGTCCACTGTTTTGCTGCCTTGATTGGAAGACCTGTGCTCCAAGTAATATCTTAAATGGCCACCAGCCTCCTTCCTTGTTGCCTCATTTGAATAAAGGTGCAGAAAAGTTATTTTAAGATTCTTCTATGTGAATCAGTGGCTGTGTTTCCATCACAAAATGATTAAAAATGTAATATGGGGACAGTGTGTACATATACTACATACTGTATGGATTTAAATGATTCATAAGGCTGACATCACGCTTGTGCATTCAAAGGGATTACTTGTGTGGGTGCTGACGTGTGCAGGCAACAGATTCCACTTTAATGATGCAGGGCTTGCTTCAAAAACACGTCTCAGTTTAGACAATATTACTTTGATTCTTTGGATCAACATCCTGTGTTTGATGTTCATGTGAAACATGGCCAAAAATGTCAAAATTCATTATTCACTCAAAACTCATTAATCACTCTTTAGGCTTTAGACTTTATTGTTAATCATATTTATCCAAGTGATTAATTAATCATGATTATGCTTGGGAGTTTAACTTTAATACACACTTCCTTACATCTTTGGATTTACTGAATGTTGTATTGAAGAGGTGTAACAATCATTGACTCATCAACAATCCAATTAATAAACTACTATTTTGGGATTCATCCGATCGTTATTTTGCTCTGTAACTCAATATCCTTTTAAATGTTAATAGTTTTAATTTCCATAAACGCAGACCTATCATCTTTGTATTTTAGATAAAAAAAATATATATTCACACAAAGCAGCTTTCAATTACAATTTCAACTGCATAAACAAAGTTTATAAATAAACTTAAATGATTTCTTAGTGGCCTATTTTTGGACTAAATTCCCTCCCTGCTTTACTATTATTTTGTTATTTACAATTGCGGGAATCACAGGAATTCTGCCTAGCAACAAGTGATTGCACAAATGAAGTACAGTCATTTTTACAGGCAATTTTGTTAATATATAGCGTCAAAGTCAATGCATGCTTGGATAGGTGAACTCATGTTGTCTCCATGGTAATAGTCGACTTTTTTAAAGATGGTGCATGATATGCTGCTCACTCAGTCATGACAAAGAAACGCAAATGTTGGACCAGAAACTTCCACAAATTTGCCGATGAGGTCGGCGCTTATTTTTGAAAATATAAAATATTTGTTGCATGTCATTTTGCAGCTACATCAGTTACATGTATTTACATGATTTGCATGTATTTCGGAAGCCCAGTTGTTTTGCTGAAACCACATGTGATTCACGTCATTAGTTAGTTTTTCATTTACTACATTGAAAGAAGACAGTTACTAAGAGAGTGTAGTGCAGTTTTCCTGGTACTTTGATCCCTTGAGTCCAATATAAAAGGACCGCTGCACATATTGATTGCGTTACTTCAGAAGGTTTATTTCGCTACTTTTTTCCTTCCCTTACCCACATAATGCATCTGCAGTCAGCCAAGCTGCTTAAAAGATGTCACGCTGGGTCACACACGACGCCTGTTCCATTCCCCCTCTCACCATGCAGACCGTACAGGTTGTTTAGCATTTCAAACTCTTGTGTTGCCACGCAGTCGAGCACAAGGGCGCTTAGGGATGTCATCCCCTCAAAGCTAATTGCTGTGCCCTTCTCTGAACGAAACAAGTGCAGGAAATAAATAACTAATGTGCCCCTTGGTTTGCTCATTAGCTTATTGCAAATTCCCCACGCCTTTGCCGCCTCACTCCATCTTACTTACCTTTGCCTTAACGCTCATAAACACACACGCCCAATTCATCTTCATATTCCATCTCATATTCCACCACCGTGGTAACCATATAGCCAGAAATTGAACTTTTTGGAACACAGGAAATGGTCTGGCTGCTCAGTACAATATGAGCAAAGTAATTACGTACATTTCAACAACTTGGATGTCAACCAGTGTAATGAAACTGGACTTTATAGGTTCTATTTTAGCTAAGAAGAAAAGTCAGTTCATTAATACAACACTATTTACAAAATACAATGCATGCAATGTATTTTACTTAAAGTGTACATACAATAGCTTTTATTACAGCTTATGATATAACAAAACATTTCATTTTCCAGCTTGCACAGAAAATGTTTATTACATTTGTTCATGCAATAGATATATCAGCTATGCTTTACTCTATTCAAAACAGTCTTGGCTGGCTGCTGGTATGAAAAAGTAATAGAATGTTTGCAAATTCAAACTTGGAGAACACTTGAGTCATGGCATTCAATTCATTAATTCCGCACTGTTACCGGTTTCACATTGAATTCAATTTCACCTTCAATGTGTTGCAAAACATTCTCTTGTATGTACTTGTATGTACAAACTACCCAGAGTTTATTTGACTACTTTGATTTAAACCTTGAACGTTGGCAGTTTGACAAAAGAAGTGCGCAACACTGCGTCAAGTGCTCTTTGCAACGGTACACACTGTGTGTATATGTACATGTGTGGGAAGATTTTTGTTTCTTACTTTGTTTTTCCCCCCCACAGTCTGTTTAAAACACTTTCTTAAGTTTAAAATAAGTAAATTGGAGAGGCAAACTAGGTAGCTTGTTATCATCAATCTAGCAGCCGCCGTCTCTTATGTTTCTTATGCAGTGATCTGGTAGCATAAACAAATAATAATCGGAACGTAAATGTAACTATAGGGGTGTTATTTCATGTCTACAGGACTCTAATAATCTTAAAAATCATATTTAGAGAGTCATCTTCTACCACTTTCCCGAGGCCGGGTCGCGGAGACAGGAGCCTAACCAGGCCAGCCGTTACTTGCCTTTCCCTGGCTACTTTGTCCCGAGTTCTTCCCAAGCCATTTGAAATACATACTCTCCAATGTGTACTGGGTCTTCCCCGAGGCCTACTATCGGTAGGATATGCTCTGAACACGTCCCCAGGGAGGCGTGTGGGAGACATCCTGACCAGATGCCTAAGCAATCTCATCTGGATCCTTTGCAGAGGATCCAGGTGGTTACCATGGCCCTTTGCTTGGAGGTGCTGACTCTCATTTTAGCCACTTCACACTCGACTGCAAACTGATCCAGTGAGAGTTGAAGATCATGACCCGATCAAAACAGCAGGGCCACATCCTTTGCACAAAGCAGAGACCCAATCATGCAGCCATTAAACCGACTCCCCCTGGCTCTGCCTACAAATTATGGCCAGAAAGTCTGATCCTCGCCTGCAAAAGCTAGCTTTAGGTACATTTAGGTACAAATTCCACCTTTCCTATCACTAGGGCTGAGGTTGCTGAGGTAATCAAAAAGCTCCTTGGTGGCAGGGCCCCAGGGGTGGATGAGATCTGGCGTAGAGTTCCACGACTCTGCAGCTTTGCACGGACATTGGGGGCAGTGCCTCTTGATTGGCAGACTGCGGTGATGGTCCCCCTTTTTAAGAAAATGATTTACAGGGTGTGTTCCAACTATTGTGGGATAACACTTCTCAGCCTTCCTGATAAAATCTATTTCAGGGGTTCTGGAGAGGAGGATCCGTCGGATAGTTGAATGTTGGATTCAAGAAGGGAACTGTGGACCAACTGTACACTATCGGCAGGGTCCTTGTGGGTGCATGGGAGTTTGTCCAACCAGTTCACAATGTTGCTCAAGAAATCCTGTGGGGAGTACTACAGGAGTATGGGGAACCGGACCCCCTAGTTCAGGCTGTTCACTCAACCTTGTTCTACACTTGTATTGGTACTTGTCTTGTCTTGTATGTTTTTACCTTTTACGTGTTAAGTTGATGTGGGATGATTGTAGCATTCTTTCATAGACGACACTGTAAGTCAGACTGTTATGTTGAGTAATGACCACCTGCGTCATCTTCTGATGACAAGCTTGTTCTGAGTTTTCTTACAGCTCATGATTGGCTCCTTACAGGATCTATCCAAATTACTGTATCTATTATGTTGTAATATAGATCTTTAAAAGTTTGTAGTGAGTGACAAACTTATTATTTGTTATTGAACATCCCAGAAATGGTCTTTATTACATTGTGTAGCTGAATAACATTCATTCATTCATTCATTTTCTATGTGGTTTATCCTCATTAGGGTCGCGGGTATTCTGGAGCCTATTCGAGCTGACTGTGCTACGTTAACATACTGGACACCGTTCAGCCTGTTGTTCTGTGCGCTATTGTGTACAGGTGTCCCTCATTAATGGTGGTCAATTGGTTCCAGCCCTGACCGCCACATGAATTTCTGCGAAGCGACACCTGTTTTGACATTCTAAAAATGGGTTTTAACATTATTAAAGACCCATGGACATGAAAAAAACCCTACTGTCTCCTTTATACTACTTGCACTACCAAATGTAGACATGGTAAGCAATAATAAGACATAGTAACTCAGAGTTAGCATTGGGAAGGGTTCTTGTCGTAGTAGTATCTTAACTGTAACATGGGTCGATTGCAAGGCTTTTAAAAAAATCAGCTTGTCACTTGATTGATATACGGGACAGCCAGTCTAACACGAATTAATACACAGACGTACAGTCCAACAATACTGCTAGCTTTGTTTATGTGCAGGCTACAAAATGACTGTATGTGTTTAGGCAAATCCCTGTACAATTTGGCCTTTAGCGGATTTATAAGCAAATGCATGTACAATTTGGAGGCCATCAAAGAAAATGTCTTTGCAGGGTCACGGACGTGACTGAGCAAATATTTGGTCATAAGTCCTTGACCTTTTTTTTAACATGTAATATAAATATGGGTTGTCCTAAATTTTACATATTTACATTGTACAAGATTTTGATTATCAATTTCCTTTCAAGGTGAATGTTCTTGTTTTATTTTGTTTTACAATAATACAGTAGTTAAAAGCGGCTGTTATGCCGTATGTATCAAGGACTGGTTTAACATCCACTGAAGAACAGAGTTTTTTTTTTAAACCATGAATGTTGAAGTAAAGGCTTAAGGGTTTACGTGGGCACATTGCTCAAAAGACACACGGCTCAAAACTAATAGTCTACCTAAGCTGCCAAATAATCAAAGGATGATTCATCAATACCCTGATATAAAACGAATGAAAGAGAGGCTTTTGTCTGTGTGAAATCATCATTCCGTATTCTGTATGAACATGTCTTATATAAGCCAACTCACTCCAAAGACACAGTGTCCTTGGCAAAGCTAAGTTCTTGAAGGGCTACCTTTACGTTCTCCATTAATGACCTATGGCTGAAATAAATCCATCAACAGATGAGGTACTTTCAAGTGTACTAGTTGAAACAAGCACTATGAAGTCACCTCAGTTAGGTGAATCTCTCTCTGCTCTCCCTGTAAACACCCTAAATTTTCAGAAAACTCTATTAAGTTTAACAATTGAAAATGCCAACCTAGTTGTTGTAACAATGGCAAAAAGAGGATAAAGGAACCAGACTGCTCAGTTTGAACAGTATATGTTACTGCATGCGAAATCACAAATGCATTGAAGCTCATTTGTATTCAAAAGCTACACTAATGCATATGCTCTGCAAGGTCAAACACAATGGTGCAATATAATCAAATTTTAAAAGCTGCAAAGAAGTAGGATTTTCTTGCTTTCAGGCCCATTGTCATTTTTAAATGGAATAAATAGAAACTGAAATGCATGGCCACAGCAGACAAACCAATATTTATGTTGCACTGTGAATTATAATCTATCCATCCATTTTTTTCCGCTTATCCGAGGTCAGGGCGCGGAGGCAGCAGCCTATGCAGGAAAGCCCAGACTTCCCTCTCCCCGGCCATTTTGTGCAGCTCCTCCCAGCGAATCCCAAGGCGTTCCCAGGCCAGCTGAGAGACATGGTCTCTCCAACGTGTCCTGGGTCTTCCCTGAGGTCTCCTACCCTCACACAAGAGTCCTGCCCGGGTAGGCGTCCAGGAAGCATCCTTACCAAATGCCCGAGCCACCTCATCTGGCTCCTCTCAATGTGGAGGAGCAGCGGTTCTACTCTACTCTATTTTCTCACGGATGACAGTGCTTCTCACCCTTTCTCTGGGGGAGAGCCCAGCCACCCTGCGGAGAAAACTCATTTTGGCCGCTTGTACCCACTATCTTGTCCTTTGAGTCACTAGCCAAAGCTCATGATTGTAGGTGAGGGTACGAACGTAGCTCGACCGGTAAATTGAGAGCTTTGCCTTTTGGCTCGGCTCCATCTTCACCACAATACAACAATGCAGAGTCCGCATCACTGCAGAAGCTGCACCAATCCGTCTGTCCATCTCGCGTTCCATCCTTACCTCACTCATGAACAAGACCCTGAGATACTTAAACTCCTCCACTTGGGACAGGATCATATCCCCGACCTGGAGATGGACCATGGACTCTTACTTGGAGGTGCCGATTCTCATCCCAGCCGCATCACACTCAGCTGCGAACCGATCCAGCGAGAGTTGAAGGTTGCGGCTTTATGAAGCCAACAGGACCACATCATCCGCAAAAAGCAGAGACCCAATTCTGCGGCCACCAAACCGGAACCCCTCGATGCCCTGGCTGAGCCTAAAAATTCTGTCCATAAAAGTAATGAACAGAATCGGTGACAAAGGGCAGCCCTGGCGGAGTCCAACCCTCACTGGAAACGGGTCCGACCTATTACCGGCAATGCGAACCAAACTCTGACACCGGTCATACAAGGAACAAACCGCCTGAATTAGGTGGTTGGATACCTCATATTCCTGGAGCACTTCCCACAGTAGTCCCCGAGGTACATGGTCGAAAACCTTCTCCAAGTCTTCTCGAATGGTCGCAGCCACCGATAACATTCCTGCAATGGCCTTGCTGTCCAATCCAGCCAGATCTCCAGCTGTTGTTACCTCTCCTGCCACGTTTTTGGGGGCATAGGCATAGGCAATGGCTGGCAACACATTCAAAGCAACAGTAAGCAAGCAGAGGGGCAAGCGACAAACACTGCAGTGCCATTCTGGTAGATTAGACATCAAGATGCCTCCTTGGGAGGTGTTAGGGCACATCATAGCGGTAGGAAGTCTTAGGGAAGACCCAGGACACGTCAGAGAGACTATGTCTCTCAACTGGCCTGGCAACCCCTAGGGATTTGCCAGTAGGAGCTGGACGAAATTGCTGAGGAGAGGGAAATTTGGGCCCCTGTGACGTGACCTCACATAAGGGGAAGAAGATGGATGAGTACCAAACATGGGACATAGAAAGGTCGGCAAAAGTTCTATTCTCTGATGAAAACAAAATGAAACCTTGACAGTCCTGATGGCATCCAATGTTACTGGCATGACAAGGAGATCCCAACTGGGATGTTTTTTACACAGCACAGTGGAGGGGGTGCTATCAGGATCTGAGGAGCTTTTTCTTTCAATGCAACAATGGAGCTTCAAGTTGTGCAGGGGCGTCAAACGCCAAATGGCCATGAGGAGATTTTGCAGAGGGCATTCAAAGGCTCTCCTCTGTTTGGTAATGATGGCGTTTTTTTAACAGGAGAAAGCTGAAGGTCACAATGCCCGCCTGACAAAGGACTTTTTCCAGAGGAATAACATCACTCTTTTGGACCATCTGGTGTTTTC
The DNA here is from genome assembly GCA_024372805.1 of Oostethus manadensis. Taxonomy (NCBI): domain Eukaryota; kingdom Metazoa; phylum Chordata; class Actinopteri; order Syngnathiformes; family Syngnathidae; genus Oostethus; species Oostethus manadensis. The sequence continues at coordinate 2,617,642 of QODF01000031.1, read as the reverse complement.
CCCTGATACAAATCCAATAGGGAACATTTGGAGATGGATGGCAAAGGGTGTTTACAAAAATTGACAAATCAGCCATTTTCATCAGGAGCACCATTCCCACTAGCATTCATTCACACTCGCATCAAGCATGCTCAAAACAATTATGAGGTGATTAACAAGAATAGCAAAGCTACTTATTACTCCATCCTTTTTTGGAGAATGTATTATTTAATATTAAGGCTTTTCAGTGTTTTTGACCTATGTCTCAAACATTTGACCAGCTGATGAACTGTCTATTTCAGTGTATTAGTTGTTTGCATTAAAAAAACTTTTGTTTGTGAACATTTTTGGTCTCCCATTTGTCTCACTCCCTTATAGTATCTTTGTAGAGCCGCTCCTCCTGGATGAACGAGCTCATCATCCTTTCTCTAGCCACCTTACAGAGAAAAGTCATGTTAGCCGCTTAAAAAGTAAAGTGCTGATCTGTGCAAAAACTCAGTTGTCAGTTTAGTAAAGTACAATGTTCTGTGCAGATCAGTAAAGTCTATGCAACATCCTTCTTGAAAAGGTGAACCGCCATCCCGGTCTGTCAATCCAAAGGTATTGTACTCGACTGCCCTGCAACATTGAAGTGACGTGTCCCAGAACATCCACTACAATTCCCTTGCCTGTGTATATATATATATATATATATATAT
>QODF01000031.1:2548750-2615610 GCA_024372805.1 Oostethus manadensis | reverse complement strand
TACAGTATATGTATGTGTGTGTGTGTGTGTGTGTGTCTGCATAACTATCGTTTATTATGAGTTTGTGATGCTTTTTGAATGTTATGGACTCAGTCATTAAAATTGTGGTGAACTCTGTGGGGGAGTGAAAGGCAGAGAGTACATTCAATGTTCCTGCAAACGTGCTAACATGTACAAATGTATCCAACTCAACAGAACTTTTGAATACGGACTCTTGAATGCGCATGTATGCTTCAAAGACATTAAAGATGAACCAAATATTGTCTATTCAACGTTGCTCCTGTTCAAGATTGCATATTTTTTTATCAAAAAAGGTTTACTGAGGACAGAAAATTAATGAAATGCAATTTTCAATCAGTGGGTTTGGCCTGTCTTGTAATTAAATGTGCACATGCAGTGCAGTAATTGCAGTATAAACCCTCCAAATTGTCTGTACATTTTAAAAAGACAAGTGTGACTTTGAAAACATTGCTCTTTATGGAATGTAAAACAGTGCAGAGATGTAATTTACAGTCTGAGCTTCTGAGAACTATTCATGCATTAAAATGGACTTTTGCTTATTAGTTGGCCATTAAAATGAACTTAATCTGCAGTGAAAAAGTACTAATGTTGCCCTTTGTGCCATGTTTCAAAACAATTAGTAAAAGTCTTTATGTTCTATCTATAGGCACTCATGACAACCTCTCTCCTCAGTTTTCAGTAAATAGTCAAATAAATCATTTTTTCTTTACAAAAAAAAACGAGTAATGTTTTCTACTGTTCTCCAAAAAGTTGCATTATAACTAAATTATTCATAGCAGAGTAGACATTTCACTGCTGATAGTTTTTCAAGTGGGAAATCATTTTCTTCAGAAATGTAAAACAGATGTCCAGTAGGGTGTAGGAAAAAAAAACATTGTGACCTTGCCGGCTAAAGGACAATAGCAACCCTGATATTATGCACATAATCATAAAGTGAAGTCACCAGAGCTACCTGTCAAAATCAGGAACCAATCTGCATGAGTGATTAGTTATGCCTGGCTGAGTTTGCTAAACATTCTCCATCTGCATGCACCGCTAAGGTATGGAATAAACAGAATTTGGAGTAGGGCTGGGTACTGACAAGGTTAAGCTGATGCAGATGCAGTAGAAACAGTTTGGTATGGACATAGGTCATCCGGGTCTGCTAACCAGAAAGGTTCTTTAATCAGAGGTTAACCAAAATGGGGAGTAAAAAAGGAACATACTTGTATGCATTGCAGTGCCAGAGCTTACTTGTTTACAGTGTTTATTCATTTTCCAGTGCCTGTTCAGGGTACACGTTATACAAGTTCCTTTAAATTAGGGAAAGGGCACAAACAAGATAAAATGGATCATTTGGAAGAATAAAAAAAGTGTTGTCCACCTTTCGCCTAAAGTTAGGATAGGCTGAAGTAGAAGTTGGTTTCCCATCAATTTTGCATCTGCTGTGTTGTTTCTTACTGTTTGTTTCTATCATCTTATCTCTTAAGTGCTAAGAAGAGTACAGCCAGCCATTGTTGTGTTTTATGACTTAATGGGCAAAGATTCCTGAAAAAAAAACCCATATATATATATATATATTTGCACAGTGTTTAATGCACCTTTATTTTTAGATTATATAATACTTTCCGGGCCGCACGGTGGATGAGTGGGTAGCACATTGGCCTCACAGTCAGGAGGTTCTTGATTTGTTAGGCATCTCTGTGTGGAGTTTGCATGTTCTCCCCGTGCGTGTGTGGGTTTTCTCCGGGTACTCCGGTTTCCCCCCACATTCCAAAAACATGCATGTTAGGTTAATTGGCGACTCTAAATTGTCCATCGGTATTAATGTGAGTGTGAATGTTGGTTTGTCTGCCCTGGGATTTACTGGCGACCAGTCCAGGGTGTACCCCGCCTTTTGCTCGAAGTCAGCTGGGATAGGCTCCGGCATACCCGCGACCCTAATGAGGATAAGCGGCATAGGAAATGAATTAATAATACTTTCCTTTTTCTTTCCTATCCTATTACGTATTTATGTTCTCTCTGTTGCTGCAAGCTAATTTTGGGGGGGTGCTTCTTTTTGCCTAACATATGATCAAACATCCACTTGCCTGTTACCTTCAGCCGTTCTAGTTTTGTTTTTTCATGGAAAATGACAAATGAGCTGACCACATACTGTGCAAACTTGCCATGAAAGACAGCGCGTGTCTGAAACCCTTTTGCTGCTTTAATATGATTCGCTTTAAACTGCGACAGACATTAATAGGGCACTGAAAATTACATGAAGATTATGGTGACCAGGGATGGGAGCTTCTAAGACTCCAAACTGTGAGGAAACCTGTTAGCTGTCAAGCAGATGAAGTAAGATATATCTTTGGAGTGTCAGGTTTTGACATTGGTTGACGATGTAGGAATACATATTCCACATTTGAACTGGTTTACAGGGAAAAAAACAACACATGGGCATAGTAGAGTACTGTAAATCCAGTATTGATAATGATAGAAATGAGTGGATTTTTTCACAGTCTCAAAGTACGCTACCCCTGGTGATGTCATGTTTTTTTATGAGGGAGCAACGGAGTGTGGTCTCATCATCCCAGCAGCATAGATCCACATGGTCTGATTAAACAAATGAGTTTAAAACTAAAACACAAGTGTGTTTCCTGTTGCTGAGTTGACAGAGCTGACTTACAACAGGCGGCGTGTCAATAATTAAACACTTGCATGGCAAAAACCCCATCTTCAGTTCACAGCTTGCATCTTGGCTTTGTTTGATCTTCAAGGCTGGTATCTCGTATCTTCAGTCTTTAATGTGGGGTTCAGCCTGGATTCTCTGGACTCAATCTCATCATCTAAAGGTTTTTTGTTTTTTTTTTAACATTTTCCCAGCACACGTGGGTCACGCCTAGCAGGAGGCTGAGAGCATCAACCCCTCTGAAGGTGCCCCCGCATTGAACGTATTTCTCCCGCTGTGCCGGGACACCTCTAGGCTTTACTTCCAAACACACCTACGTACAGAAGCTTGTTTTCGCCAGTTAATGTTTTTGAATCCATCTAAAGAAGATGAAGATAGCAAAAAACGGATGATTAGGACTTAATACCACCTAATACCCAGGAGGGACAAATCTGAATGCGTTAGAAGTATTGCGTCCGTACATGCAGCCATTTAGGCACAATTCCCGCCTCAAGGTCACCACTGGGGTGCTCATTGAGTATCTAAACGAGTTAATTACAGTAGTTTCCCCCAACAGAAATCACATGAGATGTTTAAATGATTGTTTTTTGATAGTTAAGATTTAATCTAAATAACGTTGGGTCAAAGGAACAACCCATATGTGAAAAAAAAAATGGTGCATTGCAAAAATGTATGTTAGGTTAATTGTAGAGTCTAAATTGTCATTACGTATAAATGTAAGTGTGGATGGTTGTTTGTCTATATGTCCCCTGTGGTTGGTCCAGGGTCGAGCATAGCGCCGTGACCCTTGTTGGGACAAAAGGCATAGAAGGTGAATGAAAACAAATATATCATCTTAGCTGCATTTTTCTGGACGGAGATGTCTGAAGTTGTTTCTAGGGTTCCAAACACTACCGGCACCACAATTGTCTTCAAACCTCACATCTTTCGGCCTTTGCTATTTGTCCAGATTTTTGTGTTCTTTCTTCTAGTTGTTACTATCACTTGGGATTGCTACATCTATCATCACAAAGGTTTTGAAATATTTATCCACCATTACTATGTCACACAGGTTGGTTGTTAAGAATGGAATATTTTCCACGCCCAAGGCCCTTTACCTGGGACAAAGCCATCCTGTTTTTTGAATTATTATCACATATGCATACTGTAGTTTTATTATGAGTGACTCTTCTGTCTCCTGGCGAACACATCCAGCCTCCTAGCCTAGATTAGTTGAAAGCAGATCAGACCAATACACCAACAAACAGTTAAGGGTAGGGTTCCTGGTCAGTGGAACCACCTCCAAAGCAGGCATAGAGGAAGAGAAACTCAGTTTCACTTTAGCAACCAAATGTATGTTATGCCACCTCTTCAATTTGTCGGTGGTACATGCCATGCACGTGTTGTCATTCCAGAGCACCGCATATGGCTCCTCCCCCTTCGTGGGCTTCTGTTACCTGAGGCCGTCACCTAACAGATCTTCCCTGGAGGTCATCTTCTTGATGTATTCATGGAGGGCTGTTCTTCCTGGTTAGTGCCTGTCACGCTCACAAGTCCTTAGCCCCGCTCTTTTCACTGCTCGATAGCTAACATAGGTGTCTCCAAAGTCCGGGGTCTTAAAAGCCCACATCCTTAGTCACCGCAATCCTAATATAATCCCTGTTGCAGTATAAAGCAAATCATATTAAGCTCAAAAAGGGTTTTAGACACGTGCTGTCTTTCACCGCGAGGTTGCACAGTATGTGATCCGTCCATGTGTCATTCATTCATTCATTTTCTATACCGCTTATCCTCGTTAAGGTCGCGGGTATGCTGGAGCTTATCCTAGCTGACTTTGGGCGGGAGGCGGGGTACACCCTGGACTGGTCCCATGAAAACAGAAACCCAAGGTGACAGGCAACTAAGCAGATGTATTTGTGTGTTTATGTTTCTGTATAGTCTAGGTGGAGGTTTGTGCTGTAGAAAGTACTGTTCTGCTTGCAAATATTGTACACAGATATATAAACAACTTTCTCTTGTTGGTGTGTATTTTCTGCAACATAAGTGCAATATTCCATTGCTGTTTTTTTTCCGCCAAGCAGTGAAAAAACAATCAAGGCTACCTGCACAGAAGACAAATGAGCAAAAATGGAAAAAATAAAAAAAAATAGGGGTGTATTAGTCCATCAGGTGACACAACCAATACTACTTCGACATCTGTCTTGTCCTTGGCTGTGCGCCTTTAAGAGCTAATGGAGGAGGACAGGATTACGAGCCGTCCTTGATAGACACCATCTCAACCTGGAGTTTATTGTTTGTGTGTGTGCCGTATGACAAAGGGACAGCGGTCAATGAACAGGAAAGAGAGACCTATACAGGCAGTAATGGTAGACCATCTCGCAGCCCGTGTAATCATGTGGAATGTCATTACTACTGTGCTTCATTTGCAAAGTGAAGCACAGTTGCAAAACGTTCAATACGTCTACTGTGGCCCGTCTCAGTTAAATGTCTCGTACCATTTATTTTTTCCTCCCTGTGAAATGAAGGCTCATTTCTGCGTAAGGCAGCGGGATTTGGATGAGGGATGTGCTCCGTGCCTTTTTGCCGTTTCCCTGGTTTGCTTTTTTTGAGTCTGTTAATCCCCTGGCAAACTGTGATGAGACTGCAACTCCCCGGGAGTGCTAACAGCACATCAATAATACATCCAGTCCAGCTGCATCCATCGGAACTGCAGACACACTTACACAAACATGGAGAGACTGCATCACACTCAAACACACATGCACATACCCTTTCCATTCTCCCATGGACTGTGACTTGACTCGGTGCGGTCACAGTCATAAAAGCCCAGCATTATTTATTCATAGAAAGCCAAAATATGAGCTAAAACTGTCCAGAAAAATGTGACACCTGAGGCATTTTCAAAAGGCTGCTGTATCATCCCAGAACAGACTGATTGCTGGGTCTAAAAGAAAAGTGACAAGTGTTGTTGAGGCTTCAGCTCTGGCAATAAGTGCCTCTGTGTTTACAGTTAGATTGCATATTCAAGGTGGCGGCTCTCTGAGGTTCCTCTGGGCGCAGCAGAAATGTCAATTGGATGCAAAACTAGGGGCGCATCTACAGTATTGATTTTTTGTGTAAAGCATTCAGCGAGGTAGTGATAAAGCAAGCACAACATTTGCTGTATCAACAATACTATGACAACTGAGGTTAAAGCATACTTGCTATATTGATAATAAATAACGACATACTTGGGCATGTTAGCTTGCTATACTACTTCCATTGCTCCACTGTTTGAATCTGTCCATCGTCGTATTCATATGCACACCTATGAGTGGGTGCAAATCTGTAAATGCAAATTCCTCTGTTTGTTATTCTGCTCTGCCAGGAGGTCACAAAAAATTAAGGAAAGGCACTCATGGAAGTGCAGTGGCAACCATCCAGGGTAAGTAATTAATTTCTGTGCATACGGTGAGCGCATCTTTTGTCTTCCTCTGGAGGTTTATTATCTTTGGAGGCTTTAGTCAAGGCCAAACTGTAAATGGCTTTTTTTTTACTTCTGTGAGTCCCCATCTGCTCTGCTTCTGTGTTTGAATCCTAAGACCAAGGTCAAATATGAAACACACGAATGCTACAACTCGCTAAACTAAAAACATGCTCCAAATCCAGACGAGTTGGGTTGCTGAGGTAAATATGAATGGAAAAAAAACTATTGCATGCAGGTAAAAATGATATCCAACTTGTATTTCCGTTGAAATAGTTCCAGTCATTTGAAGGTGAAAAAACATTGTATTGCCCCCAAGGTTGTTCAATTTGGAGTTTAGCAAAATATCATATTAAAGCTAGACAAAAGTCTAAACAAAAGGGGTGGTTTCATATTTGGTCCTATACACTGCTCAAAAAATTAGAGGAACGCTTTTTAATCCGAGTATAGTAACTTATCAGTCAAACTTCTGGGATATTGATCTGGTCAGTTAAGTAGCAGAGGGGGTTGTTAATCAGTTTCAGCTGCTTTGTTGTTAATGAAATCAACAAAAAGTGCATCGAAGGGGCAACAACGAGACAGACCCCAAAACAGGAAGGGTTTTCCAGGTTGAGGCCACTGACTCCTCATCTCTTTTGACTGATTTTTTTTACTGACTGACTTTCTACTGCTGTAGTTTTTCATTTGGCTTGGATCAATATCTCTGTTGATTGCATGGTGCGGTACCTGGACACTACAGAGGTTGCACAAGTAGTCCAATTCCTCCAGGATGGCACATCAATACATACCGTTGCAAGAAGGTTTGCTGGGTCTCCCCCTTGGTTCCTCCTGGTCCACGACAATACCCGACCTCATGTGGCGAGAGTTTGCAGGCAGTTCCTAAAGAATGAAGGAATTGATACCTTTGACTGGCCCCCACGTTCATCTGACCTAAATCCAGTAGAACACCTCTGGGACATTATGTTTAGGTCCATCTGACACCGCCAGGTCCAGATCTGGGAGGACACCATCCGTGGTCTCATTTTGATTTGATACAATGACATTTTGGAAAAATGGATTAGTCTGCTGTATAATTTTTTCACTTTCATTTTTGGGATGTTTTTGATTTTCCTTCTCTATGAGGTGATCATTTTCATTTCTATCAAACTATGTGGCATCATTTTGTTACTGATAGGAAAGATATTCAAGATCATTTTTTACCCCAGTTTAGATCTGTCGTGCTTTCAAAGTGTTCCACGAATGTTTTTGAGCAGTGACATGCAAAGACATGTGATGCCAGATTTCCCCAAGCAAGTCAGATTTTCTTCCTGTCACTCACACACCACTGACCTGGAGAGATGCAAATGAGGCACAGAGACTCACTAGGGAAAAAATTTTTTTTTTTTTTATTAATTATTATGGTTGTTTTTTTTTTTTTATTATTAATTTAATTTTTTTTTTTTTTTTTTTTTCTAATTTTTTTAATCTTTTTTTTTTTTTTTTTTTTTTTTTTTGTTTTTGTTATCTACCATCACCAGCTCCCCTGGGGTAGAACGACGAAAACATGGCTGTCAATTTGTGCCTATGACCTCTCCAACCACCATCAAACATTTATAAACCCGTGTGGGCAGCAATGGAGGCGAGTTTCCCAGGGACACAACAGCGGGTGGAGGCATGGAGGATCAAACTGTCAAGCTTCAGGTTTCTGGACGACCTGCTCCACAGTCTGTGCCTCCACCACCAATTTTAAGATAATGCTAATCAATGAAGTTGTTGAGCTGCTACGAAGTCTGTCCTTTTTTCATTGCAATCTGCAAAGTGCTGATATGGACACGACTCCAACAAAACTCATTTCATCTTTGCTTTAAAAAACGTTGTCACTTATTCATGGCTGTGTTATAGTCAGGTCAATTTGGTATTTTTGGGTTTGAACCATGTGGCCTACAGGCAGTTCAAACAAAGTCTATGACTATAATTGGCATATTAAAGCAAATAACAGTGCAATGCTGTTTATTATTTTTTGTTTAATACATCATTGAAATTATTTAATAAATATGGTGTTTAATATTTATTTTAAAATGAGTGCTGTCAATGTTGATTAAAATATTTAATTGCAACCAATCACATTTTTTCCCATTGTTAACTCATAATCACATTTAATCGCACATATAAATAAGTTTTTATCTAGAATAAATAGGGATGTAAGTTATATATAAAGCGATATACATTTTGGAAATACAATCCGTTATTCAAAAAAATAATATAGAGTCAGAAATCCCACATTTTTTTTTAATATTTAATGCAAGCAACAATTTGTCCTACTTTGTTTGACAGTCCTCGAATGCAACTTCTAATGTTCTCCCATTCACAGGTAGACTACTATGCTGAATTTTTCCCTGTTTTCTTTCACATCATATTTCATTTCTTTCACCTTGTATACGTACCTAATTCTGATACGATGTGGGATTGCATAAAGATCAGATTTGATAACCTTATTGAGTGCTAATGTGCATATTTGTTCAGTACACAAGCTGTCTGAAAGACAAAGTCCAGGCTTGTGTTTATTTCGTGCTTTTAAATTGGTGTTGTTCCTGTCATGGCTTTATACAATACGTAATAAGATAAGTTATCGCTATTATGTATGTATGTTTTTACTGGGGTATTTAAAATCTTTCCTGGTGACTAGTTAGTTCTACTAGCTGAACCGGTTAGCGCTGCTACCGCTGTTTACAACTATTCTCGAATTCAGCCATTCAGTCACTGACAGCCCTTAAATAGCAGTTCATAACCCAAATTTTAGCTTGTAGTTGAAAGCAAAAAATCAAACAGGCGACAGCTCACATCTAAAAAATAAAAAAATAAAAACACCTTATTTGGGCGAGAACCATGGACTCAGAGTCGGAGATGCTGATTCTCATCCCAGCTCTCTTTTCACCACGACAGATCGGTGCAGAGTCCGCATCACTGCAGACGCTGCACCAATCCTCCTGTCCATCTCGCGTTTCATTCTTCCATCACTCGTGAACAAGTGATAATTCTCATTCCAGCCGCTTCACACTCTGCTGCGAACCGATCCAGTGAGAGTTGAAGGTCACTGCTCGATGAAGCTAGCAGGACCACATCATCTCCAAAAAGCAGAGACCGAATCCTGTGGCCACCAAACTGAAACCTCTCAATGCCCTGGCTGCGCCTAGAAATTCTGTCAATGAAAATAATGAACAGAATCAGACCTGGCGGAGTCCAACTCTCACTGGAAACGGGTTCAACTTATTGCCGGCAATGTGAACAAAACTCTGACACCGGTCATATAGGGAATGAACCGCCTGGATTACGTGGTCCGATACCCCATATTCCCAGAGCACTCCCCACAGTATTCCCAGAGGAACACGGTCAAATGCCTTCTCCAAGTCCACAAAACACATGTAGACTGGTTGGGCAAACTCCCATGTACCCTCAAGGATCCTGCCGAGAGTATAGAGTTGGTCCACAGTTCCACGACCAGGACGAAAACTACACTGCTCCTCCTGAATCCGAGATTCGACTATCCGGCGGATCCTCCTCTCCAGAACCCCTGAATAGACCTTACCGGGAAGGCTGAGGAGTGTGATCCCACGATTGTTAGAACACACCCTCTGGTCCCTCTTCTTTAAAAAGAAAGCGGCACCACCACCCCGGTCTGCCAGTCCAGGGGCACCGACCTCGACGTCCACACAATGCTGCAGAGTCGTGTCAACCAAGACACGCCCACAGCATCCAGGGCCTTAAGGAACTCCAAGCGGATCTCATCCACCCACGAGGCCTTGCCACCAAGGAGCTTTTTGACTACCTCGGTAACTTCAGCCCCAGAGATAGGGGAACCCGCCTCAGAGTCCCCAGGCACTGCTTTCATGTTGGAAGATGTGTCGATGGGATTGACGAGGTCTTCAAAGTATTCCCTCCAACGGTCCACAACATCTCCAGTCGAGGTCAGCAGCACACTGGCCCCACCATACGGCGGATGGTGGTCCAGAATCTCTTTGAAGCCACCAGGAAGTCGTTTTCCATGGCCTATCCGAACTCCTCCCATGTCCGAGTTTTTGCCTCGGTGACTGCCAGAGCCGCAGACCGTTTGGCCTGCCAGTACTTGTCAGCTGCCTCCAGAGTCCCATGGCCCAAAACGGGCTGATTGGACTCTTTCTTCAGCTTGACGGCATCCCTCACCGCTGGTGTCCACCAACGGGTTCTGGGATTACCGCCACGACAGGCACCGAACACCTTACGGCCACAGCTCCGATCAGCCGCATCGACAATGGAGGCATGAAACATCGCCCACTCTGACTCAATGTCCGCTGCCTTCTTCGGAACTTAATCAAAGCTCCCTCGCAGGTGGGAGTTGAAACTCCTTCTGACAGGGGACTCTCCAGGTCTCACTGTCGCTGCCAACATGAGCATTGAAGTCACCCAGTAGAACAAGGGAATCCCCCGAGGGAGCACTCTCTAGTACTTCTTCTTTTTCTTCCCCACCCGAAGGCGTAATGAAACTACCCTCTTGTTTACTGGCTCAAACTCAAACGTGCAGGCTTGGAGCTAGGGGCAACAAGAATTGCCACCCTTGCCCGTCGCCTCTCATTGCTGGCAACACCAGAGTGTAATGAAGTCCAGCCCCTATCAAGAGGACTGGTTCCAGCGCCCTTGATATGCGTTGATGTGAGTCCGACTATATCTAGCTGGAATTTCTCCACCTCACGCACCAGCTCAGGCTCGTTCCCCGCCAGAGAGTTGACATTCCACGTACTAAAATCTAGCTTCTGTATCTAAGGATCGGACCGCCAAGGCCTCCGCCTACGGCCGCCACCCAGCTCACTTAGCACCCGACCTCTTTGGCCCCTTCTAGGAGTGGTGAGCTCATGGGTGGGGGGACGTTACCTTTTCGGGCTGTGCCCGACCGGGCCCCAAGGGTGGAGGCCCGGCCACCAGACGCCCGCCATCGTGCCCCACCTCCAGGCCTGGCTCCAGAGGGAGACCCAGGTGACCCGCGTCCTGGCGAAAAAAAACGAAGTCCAATGTTTTTATTCATCATCAGGATCTTTTTAACCCCTCTCTTTCTGGTCCCTAGGACCTGTTTGTCATGGGTGGCCCTACCAGGGGCATGACAGCCCCCGACAACTTAGCTCCTAGGATCATTGGGTCACGCAAACTCCTTCACCACGATAAGGTGGTGGCTCAGGGAGGAGTCCATGTTTCTCGCCCGGAAAAGGATGGAGTGCCATCTCTGGGTCGGGGATGAGGTTCTGCCTCAAGTGGAGGAGTTGGTGGAGGGTCTTGTTCATGAGTGAGGGAAGGATGGAACGCGAGATGAACAGGCGGATTGGTGTGACTTCTGGAGTGGTGCGGACTCTTCACCGGTCTATCGTGGTGAAGAGACAGCTGAGCCAAAAGGCAAAGCTCTCAATTTATCAGTCGATCTACGTTCCTACCCTCACCTATGGTCATGAGCTTTGGGTAGTGACCGAAAGGACAAGATCGCGGGTACAAGCGTCCGAAATGAGTTTTCTCCGCAGGGTGGGTGGGCTCTCGGGTGGGTGGGCTCTCCCTTAGAGATAGGGTGAGAATCAATGTCATCCGGGAGAGACTCGGAGTAGAACAGTTGCTCCTCCGCATTGAGGGGAGTCAGATGAGGTGGCTCGGGCATCTGGTTAGGATGCCTCCCGGACGCCTCCCTGGGAAGGTGTTCAGGGCTTGTCCAACCAGTAGCAGGCCTCGGGGAAGACCCAGGACATGCTGGAAAGACTATGTCTTTCAGCTGGCCTGGGAACGCCTCAGCATCTGCCAGGAAGAGCTGGACGAAGTGGCCGAGGAGAGGGACGTATGGGCTTCCGTGCTTAGGCTGCTGCCCCCGCGACCCGACCTCGGATAAGCGAAAGAAAATTGATGGATGGATGGACACCTTATTTGGGAGACTTGTTTGCCAATGTACCACTGCATATGACAATAAAAACAATACCTGCACTGCTCCAGTCTTTGACAGGCGACGTAATCTGTAATAACTGAAATCGCAGCAACATTACTTCCAGGGCTTTGAAGCTAAATTAACTATTCAAAATAACCATTTTCTTTGTCCATTTTTGCTCAATATTTCTTCCCCCTTGTGGCTACACAGTCACCAGTGCCTCTGCAAACTACGGTGCGGGCCGGGGGTCAAACAAGACGATCGCATGTTAATCACTCGTCAAAAAACGTACTAAAGGAAACGTCCATTAAGTCGTTAGTAACATGTTAACTTTGACAAGCCTAATAAAAATACTATGATTTGCTCCAATTGTGTGATGCATGAAGACATGAAAGGGTTGAAAAGAAGATGATCAAACGTCAAGCATAATGGAAGTAATGCTTCTATCGTGTCTTTTTGCGTTCTTGCACCAAACCAGTCTGCCTGAGTAGATTCTTGTACAGCATGTGTCCTCTGTCATTTGGCTGAACTGTCTGGAAAAGTGTGAGCTCCTTAGCTAAGCCCCCAAGCTTCCAGGGTGACGGTGTCACTTGCCATTTTAGTTGGATTTCACGCACTTCCTCATTTTCTGTGGCGCCTTGCTGGGCATGCTTTCAGGCGGAACACCTCGCCGTTTTATCTGGGATGCTGTTCTGAAGGTCAGGAGAAGCAGGGTGGAGAGGGGCCAGGGACGCTTCGCCTGTCCACCTTTGAGCCCTCACGCAGAGGCAGGGAGGCAGGCCAAGGTGCGGGATGTGCTCGGTGGATACAGGCACGTGTCAAAAACACAATCACTATTGGTGATGTAGACATCCTCACCTCTATTATGTTTTACTTTTCCATTTTGTTTTCTTGCAACAGCCCAGAGCTCATCATCTCGGCGGGGCATTTATGGTCTTTATTAAATAATTATTCAGTTGAAACATTTAGATGAAGCAGTTTGGTAAAATCTATAGTTTTCTGTTTTGAGGCAATTCTTTCTACATTGTACATTTTGATGGGCATTTTAGAGTTCCAACATTATTTTAAATTAAGGTTTAGTATGACATTTGCTTGTTGCTCACTGCTGCATGTTAGACTCAAAGAGAGAAATAGGTTCATTGGCCACCTGTCTCGTCTTCTTTTTTTGGTTGTTTCCTGAACTTTTTTCCTTCATGATGGACAATCTTTGTATTAATGTGTTCATGTGTTAATGTGTTCTGACAGCCATTTTGGAACTATTGCCACATATGAAAACCATGCCCGTATGCAGCGTTTTTGCACTGATTTTACATGACCTACTTATTTGTCACTCTCTCACCCCCAGACCTTTAGGACTGTGACGACAATGTGACAAAAAAAACCTATAAAAAATAATCTTTAGATTTTGCATAAAAACCAGCATTTGCTCAAGGTCATGAGGTCATAGACAGTCGTCCCTCGCCACTTTGTGGTTTGAATTTTGCAACATCACTATTTCCCACTATTTTCCCTTTGTGGTTGACTACAACTTTTTTTTTTTTAATATGCATATTTAAGCAAATGTTACACATTTTGCCTAAATTCAGTATTTGCAGCCATAAAAAGGGCTAGATAGATGTAAATACAAGGCATTCAAAAGACACATTCAAAGAATTTGAAGATATGTAGTAGTCTACACAAGTCACTTGGTGTCAGTAATGTTACTGTAATGTTCGGTGAGTCACACGATCCCCAAACTTGATTGACAGAACAAGAGGCTTTTATTACAGGTTTCAATTATTATTACTATTATTATAACAGTGCCCTGCGATTGACTGGCGACCAGTCCAGGGTGTACCCCGCCTTCCACCCAAAGTCATCTGGGATAGGCTCCAGCATACCCACGACCCTAATGAGAATAAGCGGTATAGAAAATGAACGAATTATTATAACAGGAACAATAATCCCTAATAAAATCCTGAATTAAAACAGCTTCCCTTTGCTACCGTGCTGTAATCCATGGCAAGCGGAAACTAACTTCCTCTCCGCCTCTTTGCCTTCTCCTTTAGGCAATATATTTACAGCAACACACAAAAGAGAGAGTCCTATTCATGGCCAAAACTGCTTATTTACTCTTCTTGTTATATTGGGTAATACAAGTGTAAAGCTAGATATGGGGTTGTTAGTTCATGTCTAGAGGGCTCTAATAGTATTTAAAAATGTGTATAGAAGGTCATAAGCAGGTTTTCTATAATCTAACTACAAAAATGTTCCATTTATTAGTAAGGAATCTTACTTACCTAAATGGTCGGGTCTGGAACCAATTAACCACGATAAACGAGGTATTAACGTACAAGGTTTTTACAGTGGTTAATGTATTCTTACACTTATAAGACTGTTGAGAATGCTAAAATATTCCTTATAAAAGACGCACTATATTAGTTTGAACAGTAGGCGTTCAGCATTAGAACTTTATATAGACAATGCACCAAGACAAGCAAACCTAATGTGTATAAACAGTATACTATTCCTGCATGCATGCATTTTTTTCCATTCATAGAGTTCTGAGTATTCAAAAATGGCCCTTTTCAACATGGATCCACACCTGGCAGCTGGTTAGAGGTCTGTTATCGGGTCTTTCTTTATCAACCCTTCATTGTTTTGTCCTGCATCCCCTGCACTCTTATTAGCTCCTGATAGCAATTTAAGACATATTGCTTTTTGGTGCAGGGCCAACTGGGGATGACATAGTTCGTCAAAAGCGAGTAAAGCCAAGCAGGCAGACTAGGAATTAGATTTCAAGTGACAAGACAGAAAATCTTTAGTAATACCTTTTGGCTTGTTAAAGGGGAAACACAGCTGCTCTGTATGCGTGCTCTCAAACCATATTGCAGGACAAAAATTCTGACTTGTAGGACCTCAGGGGTGTTTGGCTTAGGAGCTTCCACTGAAGTTGTTCCTCCTTGTACTATGTAGCCTGGTAGTACGTCTACATATGAGGGGGATCTCCGGATAAGCATTAAAAATTGCTGCAGCATTTAAAATGTAATCTTAATCCGCACTCCCCGCATGTCCTTACAGAGTCGTATTGATATTAGAGCCTCGGGGCTGTTGGATTTCTGTTTTGTTAGCTTGTTTTCGCCAACATTTACACGGGTGTTCGGTGCAACAGACAGAATCTCAATAATGATTCTGTTTATGTGGAGACAAACCTCTCTGCATGAGATGTGCTGCCTTCAGGGATACGGATCAAATTGGGATGTGTGCTAACGCAGATAGAAGGCGCCGGGATGCATATGACTGCGAGGTATGGAGCACATTTAGAGGTAATCAATAGCTTTAACACAGAGAGGAAGGGGTGGGAAAGTAGAACTGGAATAATAAGCAGTCCCTGGGGTGAGTTTAAGGAGAGACCCGAACTACCATCATGCTTTCTTTTAAACAGAGCTTCCCAAAACAACCTGTTGAGCAACTGCAAAGGTTGTTCAAAACCCAGAGGAATGGGGTCTGTTTTTAGGTGGTCCAAAGGTTAGATGAGAAGATTTTTCTTTTGGGCATCAAGGACTAACACTGAATAGCGACAGAGCCGATTTAGCAACCTGCTATTTACTGGCAACATGTAAAAGAGAACAGATCCAATTTTTTAATCAACCACCATCATCACTGACGGTTTTCTCCACTTTGTGATTGAAGACATGGGGGCCACTAAATAAAAAAATGTCCTTTTTTCCTTGCCTCAGATGAATGTCATGTATTACGGTGAAATTGCATCTCCTCTACTCATCATCTGCTTTTCATTATGTTTAATAACTTGTGTTGCAAACAGGTTTTTGTATGCAAATGAAGCAATTAAGGAAGTGGCTCCATGGCTGACCATGGGAGTGGGAAACAGGCCCATGCATGTGCACGACTGAGATCCAATTGTAAACCCCCCAAAAATTCACTCTTATTTATTTATCGTCATCTCTCTGCAGTATGCGGTTCAAAATTCGTGGGTTTTCAAAAATATATAAACTAATAAATCATGCTGGTTTGTGGTTGAGCAGAGCCTGAGGACAGAAACTCGGACAGGTCTATCACTGTGACTATGCTGTCGAGAAACTTCTGGTGTGGATGAGTTTCGCCCTGTATTCCTCAAGGCCCTAAAGTCTGAGGAACAGTCTTGGTCGGGAACAGTACCTTGGACCAAACCTTTGGATTGGCAGACCGGGTTGGTGATCCCCCTGTTAAAGAAGGCTGACCAGATGTGTGTTCCAACTATAAGGGAATCACACTCCTCCTTGGGAAAGTCCATTCCAGAGTGCAAGGGAGAAAGGTCGAGAAGGGTTAGTCTAACCTCGGCTACAGAAGGTTCAATGTGGTTTTCATTGGACCCGCTCTACACCCTTGCAAGGATGCGTGGGTGTTTGCCCAACTAGTCTACATGTGCTTGTCCTTGCACAATCGGAGAAGGAACCTGTTCCTGGTGAACCATGATCTCTAACAAATCTGCTTTTTGCCACCAATTCGGTTCATAATTTTGTATGAACATAATTTTTAAACCATTTTGGGGGCCTTAGGCTTTTGTCCCTACTAGTTACAGTTGATGTGGTCCTGATGGTTTCATCAGGCTGTGACCTTCAGCATTTACTGGGGCAGCTTGCAGCTGAGTGTGATGCTTCTGGCATGAGACTCAGCACCGCCCAGTCTGAGGCCATGGTTCTCAGCTGCAAAAGAGTGGCTGTTGTAGCTACTGTACCAGACCACACTGGTCATGGGGGAGCTGGGCAAGAAGGTAAAGCTCTCAATTTCCCGTCGATCCTGCAGACCTAAGACATGCTGGAGGTATTATGTCAGCTGGTCTGGGAACGCCTCTGTGTCCTTCCGGTGGCACTGGAATAAGTGGCCGGGGACTGGGAAGGACTTATCGACTGAGGTTGCTGAGAAAATGACTTGATGGATGGATGAAGACCCCAAAATGAAATATTTCAGTTTATCTGTGAATTGTAGGTAGGACAGCTAATTAAAAATGATATAATTTATGTTTGTGTTTTTTAGTTTAAATATAAATATTATGCAAAGCATCTTGTGAAATCCCAATGAGAAATGTGGCCTTGAGAAAATGTATCCCTGAAGGAATAAGCAGGGAAAAGTCGAAAGGAAAAGAAGATTTAGTGCAATGTGGATATTGAATTTGACGTTATTCATTATTTGTATGCATTCAGTTATCATGTTCCTACTCATTGCCTTATTAGATTTCTCCAAAATACACTTTGTATGTGTAATTCTGTGCACTTACGTTTAAAAAGATTGCATTTGCTGAGTAAAACTTTAATAATAGTAATAACTTTAATAATGACAATAATAATAGTTGTCATCATTCTGGACATTGAGCCTTTTGCCAAATGTAAGACAAATCTGTCTTTTAGTCACCTAATTTTAATTATTTAATATTACCATAACATTTTGGATAATGCCTACAATTGTGGGTGATAGGCTAGACTTCCTAGTGCACAATACAAGATTTTGGTCTGGAAGAACCCAATTAAACACCCTATGGGTGTTTCTTTTTGCTAAATGGACGAAATTTCGAACACATTCATTACGACATTTTGGAATTGTCACTGCAAAAGAAGAAGCGAAATTATACCGTGAGGGGGCAGTATGTGGAAAACACACGTCCACCAAGGTACTAAACTACAGCACAAGTTTGCCTTTGATTTCTTGACTTCTCCAACTTGGCAAAACCTGAACGTGTACTTCGTGAAGAAGAGGAATTGTGTTTATTTGCTGCTGCGAGAGGAGAGGAAGAGAAGGTGGTCCACTCGTCTTTTGAGTAGAAGGCGAGATGCAAATCATGAGTGACTGATTTCTACCACCACATGCAAACCAAATACTTACACAAAATTTGTATTTCCCAGCATCCCTTTATTCCTGCGGTTTGTTCTTCAGCAACTCGGACAAGTCTTGGCTATCCTGGCGGGTCTCTGCACGACGGGCCAAATATAAATGCCGGTATTTCTGTACTTCAGCTGCGAGAATCTCCTGCTCGTCTGCCATTTTTTGTCTGCGTAGTTAGAAAAATGCAGAGGTGCGCGGAGCTGGAATAGTGGGCTCGGGTGCCAAAATGGCGTCCACACGGAGCAGTGTGGACCTCGTGGACGCTGTAAGCATAAAAACAGGGTACAGGCTTTACCCTCCATGATACGCACATACACACTCACATAGCACAATCAGAATTGTGCAACGTATACAGTATATTTGACATATTAGATGCATTGCTCCCACCATCTTAACTCTCACTTTCACACAAACTTAACTGTCACGCTTCACGCACACAGGCTTAAGTTTCACTTTCTAAAGGGGTGCGGCAACTGCTATGTACAGGGCTCTTCTTTGATCTTCCTCAATGACCATAAGAGTCCAGCCCTGTAACCAAATATAGTGTTCCCGTTTTTTCATACAATTACAAAACTTAAATAGTGTGATAATTGACTATTTGTCCGATAGCAAGGTGTCCCAATGAACAGGAAAGTAAGGCTTAAGAAAGAAAATAGCCATTAATGTTGTGCTTCATTGTCACTTCCTGGAAGTGTAGTGATGTGCCACATGTGCCAATATCTTTGCCTACGTTGCATATCTGGTCCAGTCGGGAGCTGGAAAAGGAGGAGCAACATGTAGAATTGCAAAGTACATGAAATAGCAGTCAAGTGCTGCACAGATGGAAGCATCTCCTTTTTGCGGGTGTCTCCAGGTCGACTTCAAAGCCTGCTTTGAAGTCGTCGGGTGGAGATGCGTGCGTCGCGTCTACTCTCAGCCGTGCGCTCTTTTGTTAGCTAATGTGCAGCACTGCAAATGGGGGTGATGCTGAGAAAACGCAAAAAAGGATCAAAGCATGAAAGACATGCAGAGCACTGCTTTGGCACAACCGAATGGAGAATGGGGCAGGTGATTGCTCGTGTTGTTCACGTTTGAAAAGGATGCGCAGTTAAAGCAAACGCGCATTCGTTGCTGTTCTGTTACAAAATAAGGCTGACTGACCTTCGCTTCTGTTGATACACATCAGCACCATGTGTGGGTTGGTGATGCGGACACGCATGAACTGCACTTCCATATAGTTAGCGTCTCTGATGGCTTTGTATTCTCATTGTGCAGAACGTTTCTCGTTTCAATTTCGACATGTGAGACAACACAGGGTGCTTGTTGAAGTTGTGATTCTGTGCTGTTTTTTTCTTTATATTGCGGCGCTTTGTTGGGCCGTGTGCTGCAATTCATTTGGCTCATAAAGGATGAGTGAAAAAGAGCAAAGCGGTGAGTGTATTATTGCTTCTTTCACAGTCTGAGCTCAGTCAGTTTGAGGTCATGCCATTTCATATTGTGAAATAATAACTACACTAAGTGCATTTTATTAGAGACATGATGATCATGTTACTCTATGAGAGTGGTGCTGCATAAGCGACTAAAAATAATGCATATCCAATAGTTAATTATTGATTAAAAGTGACGTAGTCACACATTCACTAGGAGAAGAAGCTGACAGTCAATCAATGTCCACTTCAGGGTGTGAATAACTGTTTTCCACCAACAACAACTCAAGCACAAGAAGCCCAATGCATTACACCTGATTTTTACATTATATTTGAATAATTATTCATAACTGAATTGTACTATAACCATAACCAAATACATTTTCCCATATGGAATAATATAAATCCAGTCAAATTATACCAGACATCCAAAAATGTTTTTATACTTTTATAATAATAGTTTTACAACAATTCAAAATGCATATAAATGAGTAATAAAAGGGGAAAAAATATCATTTACCGTCACTTTTATCTTCATTGAAGATATGATTGTGGAACAAGACGGCAATGTTGCAGAAAGATCCACATGGACGCCACCTTAGCGTTTTGCTATGAGTTGTTTCTTGAATTTTATTGTGTTTCTCACCTTCTTTATCAACATGCTGGCACTTGGCTCCATTGTGGGTTATTTTGCAGATCAATAAGAAAAGCAGAGACTTGTAACTGTATTAGATGGCAAAGAACTACAGTGTACCTATGATGACATCATAGATGGGGGGTTGTAGGGAGGTTGAGACTTCCGAGTTTCTATTCGGAAATTACAACTGGAAAGCCCCCCGAGGTGGGTTTTCTTCTCGGAAAGTCAAAGAATCCTCACTACCCTCAGTGGCTGCCTCTAGTTTAAACACTAGGTAGAAGCTGCTGTAATAACCTGATTATTGGCAGTTATTGGAGTCTTTATGTTTTCTCTTCATCCACCGGGTTTGAAGAAGTACCGCATAGTTTTCCAAAAGGTGGCCATCTTGTGCTCCAAATTTGTACGTGGAATGCTGATAACTCGGCTGTGAGGTTATCCCCGAGGTAAATGGCACACAGCATTAGCAGAGGTCTTCTTTATCGTTCTCAAGCTGTTGCACCTCCCTTGCCAGCCTCACACTTTGGAAATGCTTTAGAGGCTTTTGTGAACAACTCCAAAAAGAAGCGCTAGAGTTGAAACTGGGGTTCTTAAAATGAAATTCAAACACGAGGCCAAAGAAAAGCATGCATCGCAATTTACAGCATTCAAGAAGAACTGCGCTCCTCAACGATGACATCTTTTATGGTGTTCCTTGGTCCATGTGATCTGGACCGCTGTTTATCCAGCTGGAATGTATTTCAAAGAAAGCCACTGTGGAAACCTCAACTGAAACAATCCAAAGCTGATCTGACATACTATAAAAGATTGTAGCAGCAAAATATTGCCTTTCCCGTGCTTGCCAGCATGTGACTCATTCAGCCTTTAAGTGTGGTCAAGGTATGGTTGATAATTGCACAGTTCCATGCCGTGCGATAAAACATTTTTTTTTTGTTCCCAAACATAACATACAAGCTTGAAGAAATGTATGTTATTGTCTCAAGCAGAACGTGATGGAAGCACAAAAAATGCATGGACAGCTAGCAGGGGACATGTTATGACTCAAGTCGTATACCTGCTCTGAAAGGTAATAACTCTACTTAAGGGTTATTATTGGGGTCAAAGCAGATGGTGGTGGTGTTGGGAATGGAGTGAAGTATACAGAGATTTTAAACATCACCCCTCTCGAGTCTGTGCAGTGGGAACTCTAAGTGTCCCTGAAGTTGTAGGGTTTGGAAACGAACCAAGAGTTGCAGGAAAAACATGTCTCCGAGTCCAAGGAAACGTTATGCCTGAGGTCACACAAACAGGAGATGTGAGTTCTATAATGTATTATATAGTATTTGGACCATATTTATTGGAAACTATTCCCTCTCACAGAGAAGTGCTCAAACTGTACATGAACTACTGGGAGCTGAGTCTGTCAATATGTTCAACATTCAGGGGCCATGGGCCAAAAACTCTTATTCCAACATTCTCCAAACTCCTCATCCCATTTTGATTTCTGGTTCTGTACAACGCTCAACCAATGTCTCTGCTATTGGGCGAACGAGAGAGCGCCCCGCTGCTTCCGGCTTCATTGACATATTTCAACATTCGATCAACTGCAGGGCACGTATAGAAAAATAAGCATTCACACTCACATTCATTCCTATGGACAATTTAGGGTCTCCAATGAACCCAGTACTTCTCAAATTGTGGGTGCAGGGGAGGCGCCGTGAACTGTTGGGGGGAGGGGGGGGAGGCTGAGAAGCAGGGACTTTCAATGTTAGTGCAGACCCGCCAACTCCAAATATATCATACTCAACATGCAATTTAACTCTTGAATACAGTTGTATGCTTCACAGCTCTCCATTTTGGTGCATTCTACTGGTTTTAGTTCAGTTCGGTCTGTACAGTACAGATAAATCAATAGATATTATCCATTGCTCAACAGTATTTCGATGAAAACACGTCTATCCCCAAGGAGGAGCATGAAATAACCGAGAACCACTGAACAAACCTAACACGCATATTTCTCGAATGTGGGAGGAAGTCAGAGTACCCGGAGAAAACCCCACACATGGGGAGAACATGTAAACGCCACACAGAGATTATAATATTTTCTACTTTACTTATTACGTTTGGATAATAATAATAATACTTTCTAATAAGAATCCTTGACAAAAACTACTGTTACAGTCATAACGCACAGCAAGCTGAAACGCAACTCTGAATTTCTGACATCACTTCCTGTCTTTAAAAATTAAAATATACCTAATTTTTTTTTATATTGGTAATGTCATTATTAAGTTAAATATTTAAAAAAATATCTGTCTAGCAGTTTATTTTCGACATCATTTTATCCCCATTTTGTGTCTTTGCATCTACAGATTTTGCAAAGTGTACATCAATCTAAAATGTGCTATCAATTGGGAAAACTGCAGAAACAAGCTCACTAAAAATGGAGGTGTGTCTTCCAAACATGATAGGTTTTTCCAGTATTTCCCCCGCCAGTTTCGTGAAAACCCGCTTATTCATCCTCATCGTCTTCCCACCTGTCGTGCTCACAATGCAGTCAGGGCTCTAAAGATGGACGCCACATTCGCCTTTTATGGTGAGGCGGAGCTGCCTAAACATACTTCTCCTCAGGGTGCAATCTGTGGACCACAAATGACTTGAACATGTGCTTTTACAAACTTTTTGTAACTTTTTACAAACATGTGTCACAGTTGTATAGTATAATTAACTGATTAATTGTTGTGATTCATTTGTAGTGACTGTCCTAAAATTCAAAGCAATACAAGAGCACATGTATTGAAGCATATTTTTTAGAATTCTTTAGAATGACCTACATATAAATGCTGAAGGTATGTCAATAAATTGCATGGTATCCCAAATAAATTATAGTTATGTCACATGACTGATCTCTGATATTTTGGATAAAGATAGGTACATGTCCACGGCAGACACCTGAGCAAAATGTCTTTATTCAGCCGAGCGAGGACACGCATATGTGGGTTGCGGCTGGTGTGACATGACAACATTCACTGCCCCAATGACCCACGGAATTATGTTAATATGGCTTTATTTTACTTTACCTGTCAAGATTTGGAGGAACGTGTGCTGCAGCTGCAAAACCAAATATAGCGGCCGGAAGAGTAACGGGGGCAAGTAGCATTGGCTCATAAATATTAAACCAGCTGGTGTAAACCTGGTAAGCGTTCAAATGCCTTACAGGATTTGAATGAATTTCAGGACCTCTACTGCCACCACAGCCACACCCTCAGCAGCGCTTCTCCAGCCAGCACTTCTTTCTTGGTGAGTAGGCGTTTACTCCCTGAAATAGCAGACCTTTTCGTTGGCGTGCCCGGTTTATAACCTTCCTTTGTTGTATTTCCTTGGCAGATGCACGACTTTCTACTCTTTTATTGATTCGACACCTATACTTGACAAACATAGATGAAAAATCTTTTCATGTGCTTGTTTTGTGCTTCCAGTGAATTTTGGTTTGTTCAGAGAGAGGAAGGTCAAATTGGTTTGCCCCTGCTTGTGGACAGCGTCAACTCACCAGAGCAGGACTACTTAAGAGGGCATGAAGGGTTCTAGATGTACGAAGTTGTGACTGAAACATTAACCGGCAAAAAAATGTAGAGCCACCCACCTGTCCTGTAGCCAGACCTTCAGATACCAGATACTTCAACAACTGGACTTGGCTTGGACTTGGTTACACATATACCTTCCTCACCCATCGCGAGCCGTTGCGATCTAAACCCTCCAAGCTGGGGTCCTCTAGCAGAGGCCTGGTAGCTTGAGGGTTCTGGGCAGTATCTTTCCCGTTCCCAGAACTATACTTTTCTGAAACGAGATGTCTGATGTTTTTCCTGGGATTTGCTGTAGCCGCTCCTCCAGTTTAGGGGTTACAGCCCCTAGAACTGCAATGACCACGGACACCGCTGTCGCCTTTACCTTCCAGGCCCTCTCCGGCTCCTCTCCGGGCCATTGGTATTTCTCCAGTTTCTCATGTTCTTTTTTCCTGAGGTTGCAATGACTTGGTAGGTCAACCACAACGTCCTTCCTCGGCTGTTTGTCCACCACCACACTGTCTGGTCGGTTCGCCATCACCATTCTGTCAGTCTGGATCTGGAAGTCCCACAGGATCTTGGCTCGGTATATATCAAGGATGTCACCACTGTGGTGCACCTGGGAGGCCCGCAAACCCGCTTTTCATTCAGGTTTTCAGTTAATAATGTGAGTGAACACAAGAAAGCAATGCATTGTGAAATCCAAAATGCCAGTTATGGATACCGGGTTTTTTGTATTCTGCTAAAACAAGCAAGCATATTTGTTTTATTTGGGTTGAAATAAGCAATGAAATAAATCTCACAAAAATGAGTAGCATTTCGCCCTTTTCGTTTCGTAAAAGTAGCTCTTACAAGTATAAATGATACAGTATATTTATATACAGTATATAAACAGTATATATAGTATATATATGAATGCTTGAAATGAACTAAAATACAAACATAAGGCATTCAAAAGACACATTTAAAGACAAAAAACTTCTGCACTGGTCACTAGGTGTCATCAGTTAGATTTTCAAAATACAGCGGATTGGCAGCCGGTCTCAATCTTAAAGATTGGATCAGGACATCCCTACTTATTTATGCATATTTCCCCTTATTATGCATATTTTATTGGTTAATACACGTGTAAAGATGACTCTAGGGGTGCTATTTCATGTCTAGAGTGCTCTAATAATGTTAAGAATTGTATTCAGAAAGTTGTAAACACGTTTTTTATTTCCAAATATTTATAAATAAGTTGTTAGGACTGGAATATTTTTCACTGTTTTAAACAAAGTACGGTGACTTTCTTACCTGCCACATTGAGAGGAACTCTCCCTTGGAGAAGATGCACCCTTTATTTGCAAGGCCTCCAGCCGACATAACGATGTACTACTGATGGTGTTCTTTAGACTCACTGGGCAGCACATATCCTTGTACCTGATTCTCTTTCCTCCTAGACTCTGTAACTATTCTTCCCGTCCACCCTTCGAGGAGACACTCGTGTCAGACTCCTTTGTGACTTGCAGTCAGCGGCCTCCTTCTGCACAATAAGTAACCAAAAAGACAGATCTGTCGTTGACCATTATTTCTTCTCTCCACCGGTGCAAATGAAAATTTTCCATGACAGCATATAGACTGGGCAGGCTTGATTTTGTAATAACGTCAAAAAAATCTGAGGTCAAACTTAAGAAGTTGTATTTTCGAATGGGTTGCTTCCAAAATATCAACCCCTCTTCACGCACAGGAATATTTCAATTTCTTTCTGACAAAGCTGCTGAATTTAGCGAGATGGACTTATGAGCTTCCCAAGTTATTCGCGAGGTTACTCGGACTTCCCATCTTCTTCTTTCTCCTAGAACATCAACCCCTGTCACCAATCTCTACCGCGTTTCTCACAGCCAGCGCCGTCAATTCCTCCTGTGCTAAATCCCTTCTCTGATTCTGACGCCCCGGTCCGCATCTCTATTCACGCCGCCTTTCATCATCCGAGCTGCATTCGCCATCTGCTTTTGATAATGGGCAATGGCAAAAAGGCAAATGTGGATGAGATGAAGCCGGGACGCTGCTGTTGCTCTATTGAATGCAGGAAATAGGAGTTGTGACCTGACATGTAAGTCGGCAGCACATTCATTCTTGGTGGTGATGACTCGTGTTTCTATGGAAGAGCCGTGGAGCGCTAGGAGGATATCTTCCACGCCTAAAGGAGCCCGAGAGTTTAGACCTTTAAATGAGGGATCTCGACTAGTTAACGTAGTCAGCGGAAAGTCCCCGCTTGCTAAGATTTGAAAATATTTACAGAGCTCAGGGTTATTTGAAGCAAAATGATAAAACATGCTTGCATCTAAATCTGTTTCCCATTCTGTTATTTTCCTAAAGGCCTCATGCACACAATTGGGTAATCTTGCAGATAAATCATATTTCTGGCCAGTCGTGCATGTTTTCTCACAAAATCCAACTGCTTAGAAGCAAATGTGTTGCTGATCGGAGAAGTTAAATATTTAACTAACTGCGATCGAGTGTGATTAGACGACAAAATACGTATTGATTTGGCCCATTAATCATTAACAAACGGCAATGAGTCTTTGTTCATAAATGTTAATTTATTCATCCATTTTTTTATGCCGCACATCCTCACTCGGGCCAGTCAAGGGCAGGGCACATATAGACAAACATGCATGTTTTTGGAATGTCGGAGGAAGCTGGAGTGCCCGGAGAAAACCCACGCACGCACGGGGACATCATGCAAACTCCACGCAGAGATGCCAGGTCAACATGGTACCCACCGTGCGGCCCCAAATGTTGAAGGGATGTATCAATAAATGATTGTTAGGACAGAGGAGGTGTTCCTGGGAGAAAGAACTGCTTTTGTATGAGCTTGATTAGGTTCAGTTCATCTTCTTAATGAGTACACGTTTACTTTGTCCTATTCAGACATTTTTAAAGGAATATTAGATGTCGTTTCAACTCGACATGTTTCGACTGTCAGTCTGTAGTCTTCCTCACAAGTCATTTATTATACACTTGTTGTGTGAATTTTTAAATGTAAATATATATATTTAGATACACGGGTATCTTTCTAAAAGGATATATTTTCAAAACAGAGCAATTCAATATGATTGCATACAGCGTACAGACGATTGGATTTGTTATGAACAGTTACATTTGTTGATGTGGCCGTTAATCTTACATTATAAAATAAAGAAACTAATTCTGTAAAAAGTGCATTTTTACAGTATTTTAAAAGTGTGTAAAATAGTGCATCATATCCCCCGGCATGCTGTGAGGCAGGGGTCGAGGTACATTTATAAAAAAAATTACTGTGAATAACTACAACACATTTTATGTTAAGATAAATCAACTGTGGCAATATGGGCCATTCTTTTATTCAAAACATAATATACAGTTAGAAATCTCACAGTTTTTGCATGATTAATGTGAGCAGCAACTTGTCCCACTTTGTTCGATGGGCCTTGAACGCACCATCTTACTTACAGATAGACTACTATGTTTTCTTTCACCAAATGCTGATACTATGTCGGAATGCATAAAAGTACAATTTGATGACCTTATTGAGTGCTAATGTGTAGTTTTGTGTGGGTCACCTCTTCGAAAAACAAAGTCCAGACTTGTACTGGTGGATGGTGGTGGTTTAGTGCTTTTAATTTGACGTTGTACCGGTCATAGTTTTACCCAATACAAAATCAATACGATAGATTAGATTGCTATAATGTACATATGCTTTACCGTGGCTTCTCGTCTTCAGCCGTGGTCACGTTGACACAAACCCCCCAACGGCTGTCCTCGTCTGTGCCTGTCGGTACTCGGTGACAACTCGACTCACAGCGACAGTAGATACAAATAACACACTTTGGAGAAACACACTTCTCCAAATCGAATTGTTGAAAAGTCAACTATTCTAAGACACCCCTACTGATTAAATGTACTATACCAAGCAACACAAATGCAAAGGTGACTGTATGGGTGTTATTTCACGTCTAAATGGCTCTCATAATGTCAAACGACATATTTAGAAGATTGCAAACAGGTTTTCTACATTTCATTTACAAAGAATAAGTCCTACTTCACATTCACTGATCAAACATAGTCTATCAAGTTTATCAATTTTGGAACCAATGAACGCAATAGACGAGATATTACTGTAATGTTCCTTTTCCTCCTCAAAACACTGAAATAACATAAATCTTTTTCTGTGATATTATTATGTACTTTATATATACTAAATATAATTTTAGGACAACTAAGCAAGCTAATTTAGGAAAAATCTACAAACTTGGAAGTACATGGTAGACAACCACATCTCCCTCCCAAGGGAATACAATAAAAGTCAATGTGACTTAAAGAGAGAAGAATAAATGCCAAAGAAAATTTGAACCTGTCAAACGCTACAACATACATGCTGGACGCTCTCCCCTTTAAGTGCATGCTCACTCTATGAGGAGGGGGGTGCATGACTAGAATGAAGCCATTGTGTCACCTTGCTGTTGGGTCCCAGAGAAAAGAGATGAACAGTGGGAACAAGGCAAAGATGATGGGCACTGATGCGGGGCACAGTCGGCGTAAAAGCAGAGTGATAAGCAGCGGGAAGGCCACTCACAGCGGGACTGTCACAATGACCAGAAGCCGGCTGCACAGCGTGCACCTGCATGGCTGCGCTTTTGTGTGCGTGCGCGTGTGAGAGACGTGAGATTAACTTGGACTCGTGCATCATCCTTTAGTCTGTGACTTGTCAGAGAATTGTAAGCGCAAAGACCTTGTAATCTTCCATCCATCCATTTTCTATGCCGCTTATCCTCATTAGGGTCGCGGGTATGCTGGAGCCTATCCCAGCTGGCTTTGGGCGGGAGGCGGGGTACACCCTGGACTGGTCGCCAGTCAATCGCAGGGCACATATAGACAAACAAACATTCACACTTCATACCTATGGACAATTTAGAGTCGCCAATTAACCTAACATGCATGTTTTTGGAATGTGGGAGGAAACCGGAGTACCCGGAGAAAACCCACTCACCCATGGGGAGAACATGCAAACTCCACACTGAGATGCCCAATGGAGATTTGAACACCTTGTGATCTTGTTTCACAAGTTTTTAAATTGCAGACTAATCATAATTCACATGCAGAAACCAATGCACAGTGAAAGAAATGGCTACATCATGTTTCTCAAGTGGTGGGGTGGGCACCTTGGGGGAGGGGCATTTCAATATTATCACTGGGCTACATTAATATACAACATCACGTTGACCTTTTCTAAAGACTCTTGAAAAAACACAAATGTGGCCAAGAGGATAAGATGGGGGGGGGATCCACGCCACCAACAATTTCTCATTATATCCAAGAACAAATTACATTTTGACAAAACCGAACAATAATAATAATAGTCCACCGTACTTGTTATCCCTTGGTTCCATTTTTACAAGCGTTAAAAAGCCCACCATTTCTTGACAAATAGATTTACATACGTCACGGTAAGCATATTGTTTGTACAAAATAGAGAGTTATTCATTCACCGTGTGAGTCCTACTGTGTTTGTGATGTATTTTTATCACAAGGCATCCTTGTTAGCAGCATGTAGCTTAGGAACCCGAACCAGAGGTCTCTGTCCCCTAGCTCCATCGCCTGTCATCAGATGATGTTGGTTCTGTAGTTCTTTGGTAGAAATGCCAGAAGCCTCTGCCTTTCTTATTGATCACGGCTGCAAAATGACCAAAACTGAATAGGCCTGTCTGAATAATCAATATATCAATTAAAGCTCTTGGAATTCCAATTCCAATGTTAAATACTCTTGAGAAATTAAAGTTGATTGATCTTGATACAGGGTACTTGTTATTATGTCATATGTTATCATTACATAAAGAAAAAAAGAGGTTTTGAAATAATCTTGACAGTGATATCGTTTATTGTTCAGCAACATGTGTTATCATTTTGATATTGAAGACTGAGTTCATGTTTTGTGCTAAAAGTTTGATGCATTTTTTCTTATGGGAAATGTTCCATCTTGGAACGGACTAATGACGCTATTTGAGGTATGCTGGAATAGGCTCCAGCATGCCCGCAACCGTGGTGGGGGTGTGCGCTTTAGCAAACAAATGCATCAGCAATGTCTCAAAGAGATGCCGGGGTTCTTCAAAAAGTGAATCAAGCGTGATCAGAGCAAAACTGACTGTGTGGGCTGACCTGATCAACCCAACCCAAGTAGAAACTGAGACAGGAAGTTTGAGACTGACTTTCCCTGACAAAGCAGTTCATTCCGACCATAATGAACATAACGCATAATCAAGCAGTCATGCATGTTGCTAAGAGAGTTTTTATAGTTGTGATCAGTGCAACATGCATGACTGCTTGATTATGCGTTATGTTCATTATGGTCGGAATGAACATAACGCATAATCAAGCAGTCATGCATGTTGCTAAGAGAGTTTTTATAGTTGTGATCAGTGCAGCAGTGGGTGGAGACAAAAGAGCTGGTATGTTGCAAACAATTGCCTCTGAGTTTCTATTTCAGTGGAAAAAAGCACAATGTTGGGGGTGTTGTGAGTCCAAAAACTGATGCATGAGCTATCAAACCCTTTTTGAAAACACGAGTAAATCACAAATACCAGCCTTGCTCAACAAGCCTGTGTTGTCAGCACCTTCAGCCCTCGTCTCACAAACCCCCACTCCCCAATTTATATGTAAATTCTCTCTACCTTAAACAACATTTTATGCACATCTAGTCACACAAACCCCCCAAAACCAAGAATAAAGAGTATCACTTTTCAGGGAAAAGCAAGACTTTTGTGTTTGCAGGCATTGCAGTTTAGCACTTTAATTGTGTTGGGGTGAAAAGAGCAAACAGTGTTTATTTTGTCACTTGTAAGGCTTGTTTTTGTGGCCCTTAAAAGCCAATAAAACACCTTGTGTACTGATAAAATGTCTATGAGACCGTTCAAATACATCCATCCATTTTCTGTGCCGCTTATCCTCATTAGGGTCGCGGGGCATGCTGGAGCCTATCCCAGCTGACTTTGGGTGGGAGGTGGGGTACACACTGAACTGGTCGCCAGCCAATCGCAGGGCCAACAAACATTCACAATCACATTCCTATGGACAATTTAGAGTCGCCAGTTAACCAAACATGCATGTTTCCGGAATGTGGGAGGAAACCGGAGTACCCGGAGAAAACCCACGCACACACGGGGAGAACATGCAAACTCTATATGCAGTTCATATACAGTACAGTACAATAGTTTTTCACTATGTTCCCAAAATGGGGTAGAATTATAAAAGAAAAATAATTTGCGCCTAATCCTCACAATTCCAAGTGCGCCTGAACGCATCACGGCAGGAGGGGAATGGGGAAGGCAGAGCGTGAAGTTGTTTATTGCTGTGTGCGCATCATATGAACTATTAAGTAAGTAAGATGATTAGTTTGTGCATTGGGAGTGTTTAAGCTGGTGGTCCAATCCGAAGCACTGCGGGGTTCACAATAAAATCAGGCTATATTTTTGGTTGTGTATATTCTTGTATTTTGGACACTGCTTTGTCAGGATAAACTTTACCTTTCAATTTTGAACCATAGCCTTGTGAGTGGATAGAAAAGTGAGGCTCAAAGTCAAGCCATTCAAACGGAAGTTTTCCAACATTAGACTGTAATAAAAGATATGTAGGATGATTACTTATCTATTTACCAGTCAAACTTTATCAGCATGTGACCATGCAAAATACACATCTTGCATATAAAATGAATTAAACAATGAATTATGATCAATTTTTCTGGTTAATTAAAAGAAAAATGTTTATGTTTTTACGTGTGCAGGAGGGGGGGGGGATACTTGGCTTCACATCAAATATCTGAAGGGGTACGCCACTGTAAAAACATTCCCTCGTTCATCATGATTAATTGGTTTCTATTCATGTAGGATTGCTTATTTACAAACTCAATATTTTTATATTTAGAGCAGAGAAAATAAGTTGCATTTTTTAATTATTACAGTCCTCTAGACATGCCTAAGTGATTTGACCCTTCCTTTCTGTAAAGCACTTTGAATAACCTTGTGTACGAATTGTGCTTTATAAATAAACTTGCCTTGCGTTGTCTAGAGTCACCTTTACATTGGTATTACCCAATATAGTGTAAATAAGACATACAGTAAATACGATTTCAGCTCATGTGTGTCGCGATAAATGTGTTCCCTAGGGGAGCAGAACGAGTGGAGGACAGGAAGTGTTGTTGGGGTTTTTCTTACCGAGGCTTACGCCTCAACAATAGCCGATGTTTTTTTTTTAAATTAGGGATTATTGTGGCTGTTGTGAGATTTATTTTTGTGACTTATTAATTATTATAGGGCCTGTCAAAGTCAACGTAAATTTTCTTTACCTACACTATTTTTTTGTTGTGCACATAAAGTGCAAACGTCCTGGTTGACCCTTGGCCCACACAATAGTTTGCGGAAAAGTGGCGGCCACAAGCGGAAACAAATATTGAGCACAAATGGATAAAGAAAATGGTACGTTGAAGGGTAAGCTTGGTTATAAAATCCAGCAGATGGCTCTCGCAACAAGTTGAAAAAAATTTCCTGGATCCAGACGCTGATCCGGATCTCCGGATTTTGGGTAATTCCTGAAAATGTCATCCAACTCCAATCAGAACTATCTAAGTTATTTTGAACACAAAACATGTTTATCTCCAAAAGGGGGGCTCGGCAAAAAACGATTGGGAACAACTGGTTTAGACAATAATTCATTCATTCATTCATTTTCTATACCGCTTATCCTCATTAGAGTCACGGGGATGGTGGAGCCTATCCCAGCAGACTTTGGGCGAGAGGCAGGGTACACCCTGGACTGGTCGCCAGTCAATCGCAGGGCACATATAGACAAACAACCATTCACACTCACATTTATACTCTAAAGGACAATTTAGAGCCGCCAATTAACCTAACATGCATGTTTTTGGAAAGTGGGAGGAAACCGGAGTAGCCGGAGAAAACCCACACACGCACGGGGAGAACATGCAAACTCCACACAGAGATGCCCAACGGAGATTTGAACCCATGTCTTCCAGATCTCCTGACTGTGTGGCCAATGTGCTAACCACTGGTTTAGACAATAATAATAAATATAATTACACACGAAGTTCTTACTCACCTCCCTAGGGAGGTGTTCGGGAGGCACCCTAACCAGATGCCCGAGCCACCTCATCTGGCTCCTCTCAAGGAGGAAGAGCAACGGTTCTACCCTGAGTCTCTCCCGGTTGACGGTGCTTCTCACCCCATCTCTAAGGGAGAGCCCAACCATCCTGCAGAGAAAACTCATTTTGACCGCTTGTACCCTCGATCTTTTCCTTTTGGTCACTACCCAAAGCTCATGACCATAGGTGAGGGTAGGAACGTAGATCGATTGAGAGCTTTGCCTGTCGACTCAGCTCCTTCTTCACCATAACGGACCGATGCAGAGTCCGGATCGCAGAAGCTCCACCAATCCGTCTGTCAATAGACCCCAATGATGAAAAACACAAATGTTTTCTCTCGCCCAGAAGCGGGTCAACGGGGCCCCCGCTCCAGCAGGGCTCCAGAGTGGGGCACGATGGCGAGCGCCTGGTGGCCGGGCCTGCACCCAAGGGGCTCGGTCGGACACAGCCCAAGGAGGCAATATGGGTCCCCCTTCCCATGAGCTCACCACTCATGGGAGGGGCCAAAGGGGGCCGGGTGCACAGTAAGCTGGGTGGCGGACGAAGTCGGGAGCCTTGGGGGCCCGATCCTTGGCTACAGAAGCTAGCTTTGGGTATGTGGAATGTCTTATGTTCCTTATTTACTCTATTTCGTCAACTATATTGGGTAGCACCGGTGTAAAGGTGACTATAGACCATCTGAGTTTGCAAGCGACTTTACAAAAAAAGAAGTTCAAAGTCACTGATATTCATACCCTGTCCTTGGCTGCTTGGATGAGTACAGTATGTCTTCTCAATGCCTTATAGTATAGTATGTATTTTAGTTTATTTCGTCATTTTTCTACATGAAACCAACGGCACATAATGTTTGCTGCATTATGCATATTATTGAGTAATAATAGGCTGTAGGAGTTACCATATGATATTTTAGTATTGGAAAACACCGTGATAAAGTACATTTGAGATGGGATGACTGGAATCTATTTTGTATGTAATACACACTTAATACACACTTATCCTGGTATCTAAACTTACCGGTAGTTATCATTGGTTGCCGTTTCCTAAATGTCCATTTCTATCTCAAAGGCCTTGTAATGTTCCACTGTTCATGAGGATGCACTATCGAGAATATCAACAACCTCTTCAGGTCTCTACACCTCTTTGCCTACACTGTTTGCAGAAAGTCAAGGCACTCTTTGTTGGAAATATTTCCAATCATGTCCTCATTCCACCTTCCTTGTACTGTATGTGTTTTGTATTAGTTGGTCTCCGATTTGACAGACTAGATTACAGTGACACGATCACATCCTACAAATGTCGGATTGAATGGAGTTAAAACCTTTTTTTTTCCTGATTCTGACCAAGACCCCATGGGGCATCACTTCCATCAAAGATAGTTCAGATGCCACCCTGCTATATTCACACTAACATGCACACCAGAATGACTAAAAACTGCAAAAGAGAACAGAAGACGCAGAAGTGGTCACTTAAGAGCTGACCCACATCATTCAATATTAAGTCAAAGGCTAAATGGTTGATATTACTGAAACGAAATGCCTTCATAATGATCCCAATGATCGTTCTACTGGTAATTTTATTGAGAAGGGCATCACTGCAGACAGAATGGGCTTTATTTTGTGACGACGTGGGGGACCTTCACTCAGACTGCGGAGGCTACATTCCTTATCTGCATACTCCTGGTGCTGAATTTCCCCTGCTTTTTACATAAGCTGGCTAATTAGACTCTCAGGGTCAGCGATCACGGAGCGAGAAAAATGAACAACACTCCAGGGAAAGGCATGTCCAGATGTGGCTTTCCATGTGTCTGTCGCTCATTTGTCATACCTTCTCGTCAGGAAGATGAGATGCATATTCAGTCATCCCTCGCCACCAGAATTTAACGGCTTCACCCTTTCAAAAATATATTTATTAATTATTCAGGCTGTTTTGTGGTTGAATATGGCCTATAATTAGTTAAAATGTATGCATATCTTACAAACATTTTGTCTGGATAAAGCATTTCAAGCATAAAATTGGCTATATGAACTGAAATACAACGATGAGGTATTCGGAAGATGCATTCAAAGATGATGGGGAGATTATTCACATAATTTTAGTGTGAATAAAATTTTACATAATATTATTCACATAGCCGCACGGTGGCTGAGTGGTTAGCACATTGGCCACACAGTCAGGAGATCTGGAAGACCTGGGTTCAAATCTCCTTTGGGCATCTCTGTGTGGAGTTTGCATGTTCTCCCCGTGCGTGTGTGGGTTTTCTCCGGGTACTCCGGTTTCCTCCCACATTCCAAAAACATGCATGTTATGTTAACTGGTGACTCTAAATTGTCCGTCGGTATGAATGTGAGTGTGAATGGTTGTTTGTCTATATGTGCCCTGCAATTGACTGGCGACCAGTCCAGGGTGTACCCCGCCTCTCGCCCAAAGTCTGCTGGGATAGACTCCAGCATCCCCGTGACCCTAATGAGGATAAGCGGCATAGAAAATGGATGGATGGATATTTCACATAATAAGCTCGCTAATTGTGTCTCGTGCTCGTGACAGCCCGATATGTAGTATTCTACACTGATCACTAGGTGTCAGTAATCTTACTGTATTGTTCGGTGAGACACACAAAGACCAGACTTGAGTGCTTGAACAGGTTTTTTTTGCAGGATTGAGACACGGCCCGCTGTTGCGACTTTAACCCATGCCAAGCCAAAACTCAACTCTAAACCCTTGACGTTGTCACGTTTCGCTCGGCGCGGCACGGTGTAACGAAACCCGAGGATGCAGAGAGCTGGACGTCAGGCAGGCAGGTTCGAGGACTCTATAAGTTCGAGGGAAAAATAAGTTCGAGGGAAAAAGTAACACAGGACAATGAGCCGACGCCCGACTGGCGCACGCACCTGAACATAAATAGCCAGGAACTAAATGAGGAACAGGTGCTCGTTATTAACTAAGTGACTAAACTAAGAAACAGCCCAGAAACACATGAAAATAACAACACAGGAAAACCAACCAGAACGAAACCAAAACTGTCACGAAGACAAACATACAGATCGTGACACACATCACTTCCTGTCCTGGCCTCTTTTAGAACTAGAACACATTTATAGCAACAAACATGACCACAAGTCTTATTTATGTCCTAAATTGCTTATTTTAAGTCAGTGGTTCCCAAACTTTGTTGCTGCCCCCATCCTCCCCCCCCGACCCCCCGCCGGATATAAAATTATTGTTATAAGATGTGACTAAAGGGGTTTTATTTCATGTCTAGAGGGTTCTAATAATGTCGAAAAACATATTTAGATATTTAGATAAACAGGTTTTCTGTCCTCTAACTCAGAAAAAACAATTCCTACTTTTCGTAAATCCACTCATCAGGTCCGGGTTAGGAACCAGTTAACCACAATAATGTAGGCACTGTTGTATATTTTCCCAGCACAATAGTGAAAGGCGAAATAATTGTGTCTTGCCTACAGTCAAGTGTGGTGGTGCTAGTGTCAATAGTATGGGGCTGGATGAGTGCCGCCAGCACCGGGACGCTGCGATTTATTGAGGGAAAGATGATTTGCTGTCACATACTAAAACATTAAGCTGCTGTGTGTTTATTAGAAGGGGGATGGCAGGTATTGTCTCACTCCCAGTAATCGCCTCCAAATTAAATATACTTCCTACCTAAAGTGACTGCAGATTCCAATTTTCAGCAGCACTCCGAGATGAAGAGAACAGTAAAATGCTTCAGTAATTGGTGCATTATGACCTTGTTAATTGTTTGGATGTAGCGGCAACTATTGGCTGAGTTTTATGACCATTTTTCAGTGTTTCCCATCGGGGCAATAGTCTGCCCCTCTTTGCCCAGGCAGAGCACAGTGGTCTCATCACTGTCATTTGGTGGAGGGACGCATCAGCTACCGCTCCATGGCCACTGGAACGGAGGGGGTGCTGTTTCCATGACAACCCCATCAAAGGTGCAAGTGAAGCACTGACTTCCAGCCTTTTCGTTATTCTATTTTTTTGTTTCTTATATTTTGTCCTCTAGGAACATCTGATATGCTAATCTAATAGCGACAATAGATAAAGTGTGCAGCGGAGCTGCTAGTTCGACTCAAGAGCAGGAATGAAATTGTGCTAAGGGAGCTGTGAGGAACACGGATCTTCAGGAAAAGCTTCTTTATGCAGGAATGCAATTGAAGAGATTGGCTTAGCCATTGAAGCTAAGTCCATTGGTAATTAAAGGTAAATCATAGGCGAACGCATGCAAAACAGTCACATACACAACACCTACTCTGTAACTGAGCCTGTTTCCCATCCCCTAAAAGTCAGTTTGGCAGAATCCAGACTCTTGGCCTGCTATGCACTTACTTGTCACATTTGGCATGATCAAAAAAGTTGTACCTTTGCAAGGATCTCCTCAAATAGTAGCCAAGGGCATTTCATTATTGAAGTGCAGACATTTGAAGTAGCAGATTTGCCAGTGCCAATCAAAACTGAGCACTATTATGCTTGTAAAGGTATCTTTTTGGATCTTGTACTTCATACTCAAATGAAGTACAAGACCACCACCATGGTTGATGTGGTATGTCATAAAGCATGGATTATATGAGTTATTGAGTATTTGGAAATTGACCTTCTGCATAAAATGTTGCAATTCCTAGATGGTAAACACCATCTTTTTGTGAACCCTCCTAAACTAAAGCTCAAAAACATGGTTTCAAATCCACAGTTTTGGTCTACCGTGTTTTCTGAAGTACAAGTCACACTATTTTTCATACTTTGGCTGGTGCTAGCTTTAAACTAATGCCAGCTTGGCTTTGGGCCCACTACGGTGACCAGACGTCTCCAGCATGCATGGTCTTGGCGAGAGTTGAGCCCTCCTCCAGGAGCACGTCCATCTGCTGGAGTTCTTGCTCCACAAGTTGGACCGGCGTGTGCGTGGTCAGGCAAAAGGACGTTTCCAGCCGGCTGTTGTCCTGCCTGCAACTCATGCATAAAAATATATATGACTGAACATGTGTTGCCGTTCAGTTCAAGTGGGGTGGTGATTGGTTTTTGACGACAATGGTACAGAACAATCCTGACGTTATTTCTTACAGTTCCTAATATGCTTCCGTGTGTCTCTATGTCTGTCTGTGTAGATGAGAATGGCATATTTTGGAGAGCAGTGTTGTTTGGTGGTGTTGTGGGGATTGCAGCTGTTGTGTCAGCCACTAACTTAATACACATGTGTAGTTTTCAGTCTATTTTAATTTATTTATTTAATTTTTTTTTAATTAATTTGATAACTACACAACGGGATGCGTCCAGGCATCACGTCAGGTATGTTTGTCACATTTGTATCCATATACTTATACTTTATATACTAAAAATGACTTATTTCAGCTTCTGAAGCTTTCGTTTGTCTTCGTGTCGGCGTGAACAATGACCCTCCCTCATCAGCCAGATGATGACTCATGAGCACAGGTAAATGCAACTTAAGCCCCAGTCAGAACCCACCCTGCCTGTCGTTAGTCCGTACGTTCTTTGAGGAGGCCGCGGCCACCACGTTTTTTTTCTAATATGTAAACGGAGTCGCAAAAGCGGGAAGGAAGTACGTCATGCACATCACGCCTGGCTGTGAGTGGTTGCTTGCATCACATGTTGCGCACCTGGCTAGTGGGTTTAACATGCCTACAACGTGCCTACAACGTGCTTGCAACATGCGATCTCCGTGCAGTTGCCAGATTATTGCACGGAGGCCGTACCTACACGTGCTGCTCGTACATTATCTAAAGTACAAAACTGACATGGATTGATCGGATGTTGCTATATTTATTGTTTATTTGAAAAACATTTTGACAAAGTAGCCTAAAAATTGGGATTAATTTTGCGCATGTTTGTAAGTGATCTGTAAAACTCTATTGTTTAATTATTTGTAATGATCTGTGTGAAGCTGTTGATACCTGCAAACATCCAGGGATGGCAAACTACATATAATAATATTAGTAATAATATTGACAACAATTTGTCAGCCTTGTTCACTGTATATTTCTCAAGAGCAGTTTCTCAAGTTTTCCAACTGACTTTACATTCCCAGCCAAATTAGAAGCAAGAAAATAAATAAAAAACGAACAAACACACATGCAGTGACCGACGCAACACGATCCATTTACAGCTCAACTGCTTCTTAAATGCCAACATACGTGCTATACATTGGCTGGCCACCGTAGAGGCACCTCCCACTGTGGTGGGCTGTATACTCTGGTTTTCCCGACTTCCGGGGAGGCCCAACAGCTGCTCACATAGCGTATCCGACATGAATGCACCTTGCCCGGCCACGGCAGGTTGCTTTTCCCGGACAACACATTGGTTCTCCCGACCTCCGTGGATGCACTCCGGCTGCTCACACAGTGTATCTGACAGTAACGCAGCTTGCACGGACACGGTGAGCGGATCTTATTGCTGTACACTCTGGTTCTCCCGGTCATTATAGCCGTAGGTACCGTAGGAAGCCAGTTCACCAGTCTTGCAATCTAAGTTAATGGACTGCACAAACATCGTACGACGTCCCCAGTGTGTGTCACAAACGACAGCCATAAAAACGCTACCGACAAGCACGTGGGTGTCCCGAATCACATGCTCCTTAAGTACGAAACACTTGCAACCCCAGGAGCCGTTACCCGCCGTGGGAGAAGCCTCTGCAGTGGCCGGGCAATGCACTTTTAAACTTCAGACACATGCAAGAGTCACGCACTCTTTCCCCTTTGCTGCACCCGAGGTTTTCCTCCCAGGCGTGTGTCTTGCGATTTTCCCCATTTTTGCACGTAGCCGACATGTAGAAGCAAGTACGTCGGGTGAAAGGCCCATTTTACACTTCTTTTATTTTCTCTTCAGCATTGTTTGACCGATGCGACTTATAGTCCAGAAAATACGCTATAAACGATGCACTTACACTTATCATGCCATCGTACCAACGTTAATTAACTTTATTCTAATTTTAAAAAAAAACACACAAAAAAACACCACACCACACCTCCCATTGGCTGTGTCAGCTTCCCACAGTGATTGGAGGTGAGAGGTGACAAAAGACATAAATTCTTAATAGTCAAAAGAACCAATTAATCAAACAATAGCACAGAAATCCTGAGAACAAAATTGGTTGGCATTTATCTATGGATTTGACTTTTGGAGTGACATTTTAGATGTAGCATTCCCAATCTCCCATTTGTTCTGCCTGTTCAGATTCACGGGAACAGTAATTTGTTACATTTGTAGACAGACGTCTAATAAATAGTTGTGCAAGTCATTTGCCCTGACCTTTCATTTCAGGCAAAAATCAATTTTGGGTTAATATGCTGCTAATAAGGAGACATGCTGTATTTGTTTGGCTGCCAACACATGAAATACCTTTCAGCAGGAGGTTATGTCCACACTTATGACTTTTTGATTTATTGACAGACACCACCACAATGATTACAATTGAGGTGCAGTGCACTAGGAGAAAAAAAGCAAAGGAATGGGTTTAATCTGTCATGTCCCTAAATGCAGTCTTGCATGTGGTTTTGATGTATTCACGATACTGCTTCCCTGCAAAT
Organism: Oostethus manadensis; assembly: GCA_024372805.1. Classification (NCBI taxonomy): domain Eukaryota; kingdom Metazoa; phylum Chordata; class Actinopteri; order Syngnathiformes; family Syngnathidae; genus Oostethus; species Oostethus manadensis. The sequence continues at coordinate 2,575,414 of QODF01000031.1, read as the reverse complement.
AGTACTTGAGCCTCCACTCTAATAAAGGCCAAACCCACAAATATGCAGTGGGTGTGTCGTCCGCTTGAATAAATAAACACCGCACCACACATGAATACAGTCGTACCTCGCTACTGTGCGGTTCGAACTGCCTTAGTCTATCACGGTTTTTCAAACATCCATCCATGCATCCATTTATGCTGGAGCCCATGCCAGCTGACTTCGGGCGGGAGGTGGGGTACACCATGGACTGGTTGCCAGTCAATACACTAACATTCATACTTGTGGACAATTTAGAATCGCCATTTAACCTAACATGCGTGTTTTTGGAATGTGGCAGGAAACATTTTTCAAACATTAATTAATTAAAAAATGATCACTGTTTTATGGATGATTATAGCCTTTTAAAAGTCAAAAGATATGCATATTTAAGCAAGTTGTACTTATTTTTTGCTCAAATTAAGCATTTTCAAGCATAAGAATGGCTAAATGCACTGATATACAAATACAGTATAATCCATTAAGGGCACAACTTCTGACTGTATTATTTTACATTGGTCACTAGGTGTCAGTAAAAACACCAAACTTGAACAACCGAGTTTTATTGCAGGTTTAAATTATCTCACAACAGGCACCAAAATTACAGCATAATCTTCATCATCATCATCATCATAATTACAGAGGTAATTAAGATAGGTAAGTCATCTCAGAACCCCTGCCCTCACTTTCAAAACTAGGGTTACAGTTAACACACACTAGACATTTAGGCATTTTTTTAAACAAACATTACATTTACACATCTTGCTTTGAATATTTTGTCTCTTAGTACGATTCAATACAGTGTGCAGACAATATGATTTAATTGGAGACAATTCACATTACATACATTTACATTTACATACATTTGTCCACATTGAACTTACATGATAAAATAAAGAAGTCCATTCTATAAAAGTGGCGTATTTTTAAATGTGTTAAAGAGCACACCATATTCACGCTATATTGAGGGCTAACGTGCATATTCTTGTGGTTCACCTCTCTGAAAAAAACAATTCCGAGCTTGTATTGGTGGATAATTGCTCCGTTTTCATTGAATGCTAATGCTAGCGCCGCTAATGCTAGCGCCGCTAATGCTAGCGCCGCTAATGCTAGCGCCGCTAATGCTAGCGCCGCTAATGCTAGCGCCGCTATTGCTGTTTACATGCATTCTTGTCTTGAGCCATGGTCACATTGACACAAGCCCCCAAATAGCTGTCTTAGGCTATGCCTGCTGGTATCTAGCAGCTTGTAGTCCAAATTTTAGCTCGCCGTTCAGGTCTCCGCTGTCCGGGTTTTATAGCTTATGTCTTGTTTTAATATATACTGTATTGGTAATACGAGTGTACAGTGTCTATGGGGTGTTAATTAATGTCTAGAGGACTCTGGTACTATTTAAAACATATAGCTAAAGTTGTAAACAGGGTTTTGCTCTTAATACAGAGATATTTGATTTATAAAACACGCAGACATCTCAAAAGAATTTGCAGACTAAAACCAACATTTGAAGTTTGCTGAAATATTCCCAGACGGGGTACGAGTAGTTGTCATAATAACCAAATGTGGACATTCAAAATTAAACAGGGACATGCGGGAAGTGTTAGAGTAGGAATCCCAAGCAACAATAACCAAGCTGATTGACATTTGGCTGTTGTTTGCGTTTGTAATCATACGCTTTCACGTCGGCATGGAAATGACTTTATGATCATATAATGACAGCCCAATAGCTGTCAGGATACCGCGTGGAGGATAACATCTTTATTGTTTTCCATCTTTGTGTGCTGACAGAGCCCTGACTCACAATGAAACAAAGTTTATGTGACGTGTGATGACTGGTTGTAGTTTTTTAGATTCTTGTGTTTGTCACGTGGGACCGGATGAGAGGACTAATTTTTGTTGATCAAGGTTTATTTGCGGCACGCAGCTTGTTTTTATCAGCCACAGGAACATTCAAAAATTAAGGCCCATGAGTAAGATATTTTTATTGCCACTATTAGATCATGTCCCTCATACAGAGGGTTGTGTCCGGAAGGGCATCGGACGTAAAACACCTAAACATGCGAATCAAACAGAAGAAAATTATTCGCTGTGGCGACCCCTGATGGGATAAGCATGGATAAGTTGAAAGGAAAAGAAGTACCAGTACAAATTGAATAAGTGTAATTTTTTTACATTTATAATTTTACTGAATGTTCTCAACTTCTGTTTACGGGGCAGTGTGAGCAGAATGACGTTACCGGGGAGATAGTGTCATAGCTTGACTGTAGCTCCACTTCCCCTCCGCGGTGTTTTTTGTTGATCTGTAGACAGCAAACTGGCTGTAGTCACGTACTGCACTCCATTTTGACACAAGTGTTTCAAGATATGATATGCATGGCACCTCCACAAGCTTAGTTAGTCTGCATTACCACTGCCGTGAAAGATGAGTCCTTTATCGCCGCTGTTTGGTTCCAGACCCAAATGTGATAAGTGAATTTCTGCAAAGTAGGATTCCTTATTTATAATTTTTTGTAATTAGATAATTAATTTGTGGATAGAAAACCTGTTCAGGACCTTCTAAATATGGTTTTCATAATGATTAAAGCCCTCTAGATATGAAATAACACCCCTATAGTCACCTTTTCATTTATATTGCCCAAAATAGTAGATATGATCAGAGAACATAAGACATTTGAGACCTAAATAAGATTGTGCTTGTTTGTGTTGCAATCAATGTGTTCTGGACATGTGGAGGACAGGAAGTCATGTCAGGAGTTGAGTTTTAGCGGGATTTCGCTTGTTTTTGTATTTCAGTGAATTTAGCCATTGTTATGTTTGTTTGTTTTTTATTTGGGCCAAGAACATGTCAAATTAACTTAAATATGCATACTTTTTAACATTTATAATCGGCCGTAGTCAACCTCAAAACAGCAAAGTTTTATTTAATCATTCGTTTTACACTCGAGAAAGTGAGGGCACAATGTTCAAACTGTAATGCGACAACTATAGTATATCATATTTATGTTTTTTTCAAGAATCATATTTATTAGAGATTATAGATTTTGTAGTCTTACTGCACTGACAATAACCAAACCGAATCAGAAGGACATACCAAACTGTGAGGATGTCGAAGGCAAATAAGCAACCTTCAGTTCAGTATAATAATGCCAGGCGTAAAACGGGGACATTACCTTTTTTTAACAGACACAGAGCTATTATTTGTTTTTTTCCATTTCTTCTGCAGTGTAGAATACCAGCCAAGGTGAGAATGCATATTCATGACTTTGCTATTGGCAGCCCATTAGTGACTACGTAGGTGGACTCAAGCTGATAAACTGGAGAGTGTATGTAAACCTACGTGTCTGTCGCCAGCTCCTGGACTCCCTGCTCAGCTGGTAATTACTTGGGGGGGGGAGGTTGATTATTAGAAAGCTGCAGGGGAATGAAAGACACAACACAACCAGTGTGTCATACCGAAAGAGAAGGTACGTCTTTTTGCGTTGATAGTTTTTAAAGTTGATTATCAATATTTTGTTCTCTCGAAACCCAGAGCAACAGCCTTTATTCAACTTCAGCTACATAGTTGAGTTGTTCTTTTGCTCCATTGATGTTCGACAAGAAGCAAGCCTTGCTAATAAGCTTCGATGAAATATTCATGGGAAAGGTTCTGTCGCGGTGACTATCCCGAAGACCGTTTAGTGTCTCCTAATTATTCACGGGACACATTACAAGGGCATCATTACCTCTCCTTGAGTAGAATACAATCTTACAACAGGAAAAAATACATCCATACATAAACAGTAGCAAACAGTCCAATTGTCACCATGCACTATATTCTTGCATTCAATAGTAATGTTTATTACTGGATTCACGCGTCCATTCGTACTCTGTGTTCATGTAGTCTGTGATCATGTCAGTTTCCTGGAAGATTACATATGGGGACCAAATGTTGCATTTTCCGTGGTGTACTCTATGTTTGAACTGATTAGAATCACTTGACTTGTGTTCTCGTTATTAAAGGTGCCTGGAGGTTTAATTATGTTTCACAGTAAACCGGACCGTGCATTTCGGTGAATTTTTTTCAAGCTTTGCTACACATCCTAAAATAAACTCTGCAGCTCTGCCAACTCAGCCACAAGATGATTTTCTTCAGCAAATAGGCTAACCTAGCAGGATGTTGCAGTTAAAATGACGAGTGTAAAAGGTGAGTGTAATTTTGGCACGCATTCAAAGATCCTGTGCATGACATGTAGTATTCTACGCCGGCCATTGGGTGCCAGTAATGTTACTGTAATGTTTGCTAGACCACATACAGTAGTGTTCAAAATAATAGCAGTCCAATGTGACTAATCAATCATATGAATCACTGTTACAAGTATATTTTTATTGCTACATGGCAAACAAGTTACAAGTAGGTGCAGTAGATTCTCAGAAAACAAACAAGACCCAGCATTCATAATATGCACGCTCTTAAGGCTGTGTGCAATTGGGCATTTAGTTGAAAGGGGGGTGTTAAAAAATAGCAGTGTGGCATTCAATGAGTAATTCACACGCATCCTTAAACCTCCAGTGCTCTGGTCTTTCCCGTAAGCACAACCTTCCGTCGGTGGTGCCTGACAGGGCTTGTATTGTCCTACGTTTCCCAGAAAGCATGTTTGCCTTGCCATCTTAATGAGGAGGCTTGACAGCACTCCACAAACATGATCATCGCCTGTGTGTTCACTTTAAAGCAGACGCCTCTGTGCACTTAGCGGCGGTTTGTCGGAGAAATTGAGCAGATGTTGACAGTACACCACGGAAGTAAAGAATATGCAAGATAAATGATGCTTGAGTGATGCGAGAAATAAAAGGTGGAGGAGAGAAGATGTGATTGTCTATTGACTTCTTTGAGATGCTGTAGTGCTGTCTGCCTTTTCAGTTCCAACACAACTCGGGCGTTTCTTCCTGCTCACTTTTCACCTTGGATATCTCACGGCGATGCAACTCTGATTTTTTTTAAAAGGGAAAAAAAATCTCTGCTTTCCCTCCTGCTGTTTTTTTTCTCCATTTCTTTTATTTGGGTGTGAAGGTTGGTAAGGAAGATGCTGTGGGACAATTAGAAAAGGCCACACAGTACTGTGATTGTGAACACACACACGCCATAGACATTCAGAGTAAAAAAGTTGTTTTTTTCATAACCTGACAAAAATGGCGAGACCACATAGCATTCTCACAATGCTTGCAGATCACCTTAGTGGAGCTGAGCATACAGGAACATCATTATTACAATGGCCCCTGCCATTTTGCTTTGCTGTTGCTTTGACAACACGTGTGAAAACTAAATACATTTGCATTCTGTTAGCGCCATTCATCCATTTTCTATACCGCCTGTCCTCATTAGAGTCACAAGTATGCTGAAGACTATCCCCTTGGGCGAGAGCTGGGGTACACCCTGGACTGGTTGCTAACTGGTTGTTAATGCAAACGCTTTAGGATTCCTGCCGACATGGGGCAACTTCTGAGTGAAATAAGGACGAGATGTTTATTCTTGCTCACAGCTCGTCCTATCTGTTTATATACATACTCAACACACACAACGCACTTCCAACTTCCTGTTTGGGACATTCTGTCAACAGTGTCATAAAAATCTTATATTAATAACGCAACTGGAATTGCATTGGTAATTACGTCTTCTTTAACCACAAGCACGGGAATTAGAGTTTGCTGGCAATTCAAGGAGATTTTTTTCCGGCCTACACCATAAATGTGTTTATTTATTTATTTTTATTTATGAAATTCTCATTTTAAAAAAGTAAATGTATTATTATTATTATTATTATTATTCCACCATTTTTTTCCATCTAATTCCTGCTTTTTTAACCGATTTAAACCATTCAAGCATCAATTCGCTCAGGTCATTCGAGACAGGGTGCTATCTAGGGGTGTAACGGAACACTAAAATGTAATTTCGGTTCATTGTTTATATTGAATATATATAATATATATAAAGTCAAAATATAAACAATGTATATTTTTAACTAAACAAAAGATGATATTTCAAATCAGTCGAACTTTTTTTAATTATTATTTGAAATAAATTATATATTATATAATAATTTCAAACTAAAAATAAGTTAAAACTGTAAACTTTGAACACTTAGTAGCAACAGCCTGAATATGACAAATGTAACTATTCAAGTTTTTGGCTAATAATAGGAACTTATCCACATTTAGTGCAGAAAGCACAGTGTAAAGTGGTTGCAGGGGCAATATCGCCAGCAGTGGAGAAAACCCGCTCACTAGCAACAGAGGTAGTGAGCTGAAGCTATCTGTGTTTGCACTAAGCTGCTTTTCTTTCTTGTAACATCCACTGCCAGATGAATAGCGTTTTACATGTTAGACGTGTTTCCTGCAGCAAACCCAGTCTCTGGGGAACAATGTCGACACACAACTGTGGATTTATCCGCTTGCCTTTGTTCATCCGTAATTTTAACAGGGAAGCCAAGGTGTTCCCAAACAGGAGAGCGTAGTGAGATGGGAGGGTCTTCCAGCTCAGCCTTCTGGCTGGCATTTGCTATGATTGAGCTACTAGCGTTCCTCCCCATCAGTCAGTAGCGTCCGACACTTAAAGGCGTCCATGTGGAAACTCGGCCGGCACTTTTGTTCCGCGCGGAGCGCTTAGATAACTCTAGTAATAAATGTGATGAGAAAAATAGCACAAATAATAACCCAAACGGTACGCTAGTGTACAGAACCGAACATGCAAAACCGAAACAATCAATACATCCATGTGAATCGTTACACTCCTAGTGCTATTTATTCCGATTTTTCACAAAAATCCTCAGATTTTCCAAAATTCCAATATTCTATGTCATTTTTCCCAATGGAAATGAATGGGCCATTTTTCAAACTTCCACAATTTCTTCATTTTGCAATTGATTCAAACCATTCTACCATGACATAATACCAAATATTTTGGACTTCAAACTAACAATATTCCCCAAATTCCAACTTATTCCGACATTCACACTTTCCATAACACCAATTTCCAGTTTATTACTCTAACTACTTCAACATACCCAAACACTTCTATCAATTCTAGCATCAAATCGTTCAGCACAATCCAGACATTAAGGCTACTTATTTTTTTGCATTTCCCGACATTCCCATTATTCCATATTGCAGAATGGCTTTGATCTAATTTGAGTTCTAGCTACCCCCACATTTCTCAACAGATTCAAATTGTTGTAGCATCAATTAATTCAACTGATGCATTAAATTTGTTCTACTTTCCATATCACAGAAATTCCCACTTTTCCCAACATTCCCATTTTTCCAGAAGGCTGAATGCCTTTGATCTGAACACTTCTAGCAACTACCAAATTTCTCAAACACATTCAGGCTACTTGTTTTTTATTCACTAAAATGTTCCATTTGCAAAATGTTCATTTTCTTACTAAAAGTGGTGAATTACCATTAGCATGCTAACATTGTTTGCTTTCACTCTTCCTTTTTCCGATTAACACAAACGTGCTATCACTGATCCATTGATCTTGAGTCTTTCGTGCTCATTTCTTTTTTCCCCCCTTTCGTTTGTTCAATCAGCTCAGACATTCACACGCCATTGCTTTAGAAATTGTAGATCCTCTAGTTCATATGGAAATTCTAGCCTAGTTTTTATCCAAGGCAAAGTTATCGGGGATCAGTAAAGTCTCCGGATCAGTTCAGAACAACGGAATGAAAAACTTGGAAAATGCTCTGGTGGTGGTTTATACTTCCAGATTGCTGATTTGCTCAGTTTACTGTCAACCAGAAAGGGGTTCCGCCTCGTACAGATCATCTTATCATCATGCAGAAGACAAGGGTCCGGGTCAGCCCGCTGCCCCGTAGACTCCCAGGGGCGGGACAAAGCCCAGCATTTATCCAATGACCGTCCAGTTACACTCAGTGGAACAACCCGCTCTACGCTTCCCCTTCAAAGGCAGTAGACGCCCAGCATCCGACTGTGTAAAACAAAAGAAACAATAACACTGTGGTACTGGGGGTGAATGAGATGGAAGTGGCGTCAGGTACCTGTGATAAGTAGCTGATTCTGACAAAAGATGAAGATATTCCAGCACATATTTAATAAAAAAAAAGCACAAAGAACAGTACATATTTCACTACTTTTTGGGGGGAATGTTGAGCTTGCCTTGCAGTCTTAGAGCAATCGCCACTAAGTTTGCTTTGATACTGGGCAAAATTGGCCAATGATGCATTGCTTCAATGACTGTAAGAATTTTTGCATTTCATTCATGGACATTTTATTCACAAATGTACACATTCCTTGCTGGTAAAATAAGCCTAGAACAGTGTTTTTCAAACTTTTTTGAGCCAAGGCACACTTTTTTCATTCCAAAAATCCCAAGGCACACCACCAGCAGAAAATGTAAACATTAATCTTATTAGCCTGTAGAAAAAATTATTACATGATTACTCTGCCCATCAGTGGACAGCACAGACACTCAGCCATGACACATTATTAGCGGACTCATTCATTCATTCATTCATTTTCTATACCGCTTATCCTAGTCAGGGTCACGGGTATGCTGGAGCATATCCCAGCCGACTCATTTTCAAAAAATATTTATACACCAATTAGGTGAAAGTGGATGATTTCCCACGGCACACCAGACACTACGCCACGGCACAGTAGTGTGCCACAGCACCGTGGTTGAAAAACACTGGCCTAGAAAGTAAAAAAATGGAAATTGGAAGAAAATAAAACTGAATTTGGAAAAAGAATAGCACACAACTGTTTTTTTGTATATTCTTTTAAGCTACAACAGTCTTTTAAAGGTTATTAGCATGATATAGTCAATATTCCCCCTAAAATATTCAACATTACCATTTGCACTTGGTCTTTCCGGTGTAGCAGGTGGTTGAGGGCGCGAGCGTGTATGTTAGGAGAATAAGGGAATACTCAGAGCTGTCAAGTCCCAGAATGCGCTCCTCTGAGAGTACTGCTTTTTGTCCTCCTCAGGTGTCTGCATGGAGCTGTCATGATTTAATACATTTCTATTTTGGATGAGAAGGTGTGAGAAAGTTCTCCCTGTGCTTGTGTGCGTTTACTCCAAACATGCACGTCAGGCTAATTGGACACTCCGTACTGTGGTGCCCAAGTGTGAAGGTGAGTGTGAATGGTTGATTGTCTATGTGCCACGTGATTGACTGACTGCTTCAAAATGCATTTCTTTTGTTGCAGTATGCATGTAATATGTCAAATAAAGATGCACAGTTAATTGGGACTTTTCATCCCATGGCTATTTCCAAGAGAAATTGCATGTTTCATTTGTGAAAGTGCCAGATTTAATAAACGTAAGTATTTGGTAGCTTGTCAGGTTGATGGGCATTGAGTCGGGACCTAACAACAGTGCTTGACAATGAAACCATTCCTGAGTTTTCAATTATACGTCATTTAGGCTCTGGAGCGGAGGCAAGACCTGTTTGAAAGACACTTTGAGAGCTGCAGCGTTGGCAGCTAAATGAGAAAGCCAAAATGATTTGCATTCTGTGCCCAGGCTGTTAACTTGTCATCAGCGGAGCTTGACGATAGAGTGGAAATAAACATCGACAACCTCTACTCTCTGGAGTTAAAAAGCAATTTAGGTTAGGAGTCTGAAGAGTTTTTTTTCTCTCCAAACATCCATTATTGCCATGTTGTCTTTTTTTACGCTCTTGTTTTCCACAGCGCTATTCTTGATTAATTTATTTGCACTTTTGACTTCCTACTCTGTTGGCAAACACCAGACGTGCTTCTGTTTGCTTGGAACATTTGTGTTAAAACAATGTATTGCAGGTAAAATGCTGACATTCCTTTCAAACAAATTAGCCTAATTTGACTTTCTCAGATGCAATCTGCCAACCACAAAGAAAATAAATGATCAATTGCTGCTTTATTATCAAATATTTACAGTTGCGGTCAGACCATTGTATGCACTCATCATGGGCAGGAATGTCTTTTTAAGTGTCTTAGATCAGATCTGTCCAAAGTCCGGACTGGGGCTGTTTTTCAACAAAAAAAAAGACAAAAATCAGCAGTAAAATCAAGTTAAAGTCAAAATATTCCGTTAAAAAAATTGTAATTTAACACAAAATTTTATTCGAATAATGACATTATATTATGGGCCAAAAGTTTCAATATATATATATATATGTATATACATATATATATGTATATACACACATATATACATACAGTATATAAAACAAAACAGTGACTAAAGGGTTATAACATTAATAAGAAGAAAGCTGAATATTTGGAAAATGTAAAAAATAACAGAAAAATAAAAAAGACAGGGATAGTCGGGGAAGTCGTATTCTAATATTTGTAATATGAGTAAAAAATAATTTATGTAAAAAAATTTAAAGAAACAATATGAGAAAAAAAATAACAATAAATTGTCATTTCTGAAAAATTAGATTGGGGAAAAGTTATAATGTTATGGAAATAAAGTATATTATATATTAAATATATATAATAAATAAATACAATATATCATTAAATATTAAAATAATGTCATTAAATATTATGACAATGAATATTCCAAATGCACATATGTACAGATTGTTTAATTATAAAGTTGACATATTTGGAAAATTTAAAAAGACAAAAGCAACAACAATACTGTAGAAAAAAGAAAAAAGACCAATGTTCATGCTTCATGCTCATAATATGCTTGTTTTCTTTTCAAATATATGTACTTTTTTTTTAAAGCATATCTACATGTTTGAGTTTACAAAATCTCAAAGTGGCGCTTTTCATTTTTCAGTATGTGGCCCTTGGTGGAAAAAGTGTTTTATCTTCACTGAGTTCCTTGGATGGTCTCGCTGTTTGGAGTATTGAGAGCAGCCATACACATCCTCTTATGCAGTGTGAAGTGAAACTACCAGCTGCAGTCAGCCATAATGACTAACAAGTTAATTAGGCTTGACTATTTTGTTACACTGAATGCTATTCAACTTTTTTTGCGAGAGCTGTAAAAGTCAGTTTCTCTGGTATATTGTTGGTATTCTTCAGTTTAACCACCAAAAGGCTGCAGATTATGAAGGTCGTGCGGAGCGGTTCAAAGAGATCTGCTATCTTGCTGGTCAGCTGAATGTTCCACACTGCCAAGTTGGAAGTCAGTCGCTTTCAAGTTCCATGGAAGTTCAATTCTTGAAGAGATAAGCACTTTCTTTCCTCCATATCTAAAGAGCTCAACACGCAGCTCTATACAGATAAAAGCGATAGTATCTCTGTCCAGTCACAAAGAGAGATTGCACGTCATGGATTCCACAGTCATATTAGCCAGGACTTGAGGTTAAAAATGGCCGCGTATCAGCGCTTCCCTGGTGTGAACCAAATGACTTTTTCAGAGCGTACAAGAAATCCAAGGTTTCCTTTATGCCTGATTTGGCCACCAGTGTTTATTCACGATTTATCTTTACAACGCAACAAGTCAAGCCTTTACTTCTCGTGGCAAACAACAAAAGCAGAATTTGTTATTGATTTCTCTAACGCAACGTGCGTTAAAAACGACTTGGGAGGAAGAGTGTCAGATAAATCTCAGCCAGCCTTGCAATGATGCTATCCTAGGCCATCCGAATTGTGTAAACTCTCATCACAGACGATTTTAGTGGGCGAACGATGGAGATATTGGTCTAACAACTGATATTATTTTTGCTTTTTTTCCTTTGTTCACTATTTGGACTGGTCATATCATTTTTTAGTTTAGATTGTAACACTTTTATAATTAACATTACGTAACGTTAATTTGATTAGTCACCCAAAAAATTGGAAACATATTTTGTATATAATAAGTGGCCTTAAAAAGTCCTGCACACCAAAGCACTCAATTTTCTGTTTCAAAGCTTTTGCAATAATGATTTGTTTGTCACAGTTAGTTGGCAATGATTTGTTTGTCACAGTTAATTGGTTCCCAGTGAATTTCCTCAAAGTGGATTTTAATATTCATTCATTCATTTTCTATGCCGCTTATCCTCATTAGGGTCACGGATATGCTGGAGCCTAAAGAAGAGGGGTTGTCTTAGATTGAAGGTTGTCTTATATTTGCGTCAGTATGGTACCTACAAAACTTGTTACGCACACTAACCCGGTCATTTCATTTCTTAAGAAATACTGTAAATCCATCCATTCATCCATATTCTTTGCCGCGTATCCTCGTTGGGGTCATGGTTATGCTGAACCCTATCCCAGCTGACTTCAGGCAGGAGCTGGAGCACACCCAAGACTGGTCGCCAGCCAGTCGCAGGGCAGACAAACAACCATGCACACTCACATTCATACCTACGGACAATTTAGAGTCGCATTAATTCAAAAGTATGAACACAAAACATGTTTTTTGAAGAATTCTAGCTCTAATAATATAAATAATATTATAATATAGTTTGACATGCAGAAAACAATTTGGAATGCATATAAATACACTGTATATACGTAATTGACTGAAATGGGTAATGAAGATTGAAGGTACCCTGATTGTTGACAAGGATGGCTATGAGGCAGCAGCGAGGTATACCTGGAGACCCACACAGACACCAAATTTGTGTTATGCTATGAGATTTTCAGTTGAATTCAATACTGTTTCTACCCTTCTTTCTCCAAATGCTGGCACGTTTAGTAATAAAGGTACATTGCAAACACAGTCGGTCTCACGCAGTGTATTAATAACACAGCATATTGTACGCTAACCACAGAATGCACGCAAAACGAGGCAAAATTTTGGACGTGAACCAAAACGTAGGTTAACCGGGGCGTACTCTAACCAAGGCTGCAACTTATTGTGAAATACAAAATCCAAAGTTCACTTCGGGGCCTTGAAATATCTGCTCAATTGTTTTCAAGGACAGATGTTAGACACCTGATGTTATCATCCAAATGCTTGTCCAAGAAGAAGATATGTATTTACCCATTCCATTTATCTTATGCTGTCCTATTTCTCCAACACACGCTCCCCGAACCTGGCTAAGGCAATTTTTTTTAGCTCGCTGGCTACATTTTCACGATTTCCGGGGAAAAAAATCAGCCTCTCTTTCATGACTCCTACTTCTCTTTCCTGCTGGTTTGAATATTCCTCTTGATTCTCAATCTGTGGTCAATTTCCTTCCCTTCCCCACCCATCTGTGCGAGTTTGCCGTTGTTCCATGAAATCGTGTCAGCCGGGTATATCAGCATCATTATGTTCAACATCAAATTCTGGAACGTGATTGAACTAGCCCAGAGTAATTGGAGAATTCAAACCTTCTAGTCGGAAACTGTAAATCCATGCGCCGCATGTCTGATCTGAATCCCAAGGAGCTATATGCACGATTAGATTGTTTTAGACTGCGGATTAAGGCAATTGACAAAGATATCACTTTATTGTAAGGCTGGATGATTCAAGGATGAAGGTAATTTGATGCAACTGCGATCGGGTGACAGTTTCATTAACTGGATTCCTTCTCTCTGACACTTAAATTATCTGTCTATAGTTTGACAGGCAACCTGTTCAGTATAGACTGCTTTATTATTTTAGATATTGCAGTTTTCCTTCAAATTTAATTGTACATTGTAACTTAGTTTAAGAATGAATTTCAGGTTGTGGAATAGGCCGTGTGTGTATTTTATGCAATGCCTTTTAAGCATCAATACTACTTAAACATTATATTTAATATATATTAAATACTACACATAATAGTACAACGAAGAAACAACGATGTGAAGGCACGTCGGGTGGCGTGGAGCGGTTGTCAATCTGTTCTTAACTTTTTGTCGTCGTGGAAATAAACACCCCTCGTGAAAAAAACATGTTACCTCTTTTCTGTGCCTACACCAGTGCAACACCAAGGTAAAAAACAAACCTGAAGCAGAATGAAATCCTAAACGTTAACGGAAAAAAACCCGCAAACCTGAGTGACTGAGGGAGAGAACAGAGAGAGAGCGCGCTGTTCTCTTCTTTTCTCAGTGTTCTGTGTGTGTGTGAGCAGAGCGGGACACATCAACACAATAATTCGCTATGTGTGTAGGGGAGGGGCGCTGTGACTAGCCTATCACAGAACGCAGGTACAGTAAACTACCCAATGAGAATTTTTATTCAATCCGAGCGCGGATATTGACTCGTATTAGTCTATGATACTCGTACTCGGCAAAAGTGCTTATATTATTTTTATTCAAATTCTTGTGCCTCTTCCCATGAGCCACACAAGCCTTTCCCCCTAAATCTACAGTTGATTTATTGTTGAATTACAGGACTCTACCCAAAAGCGTATTGCAGATCCATTCTGGGTGGTTTATTTACGTAATTACTATAAAAATACTGTAAAAAAATACTTCAAAAATTCTGTTATTGCGTGAAAAAATGCTGTAAAAATACAGTAATCACTCGTTTATCACGGTTGAGATGTTCCAGAGGCACCCAAGGTAAGTGAATTTGCGCAATGTAGGATTCCTTATTTATAAACGGAGTATTTACAATAGTTAGAACGTAAAAAAAAAACCATGTTTCCAACCTTCTTAATAAGCTTTTTAAAAACATTATTCCCTCTAGACATAAAATAACACTGCCATAGTCAGAAGAAATCATTTCTAAATAATGAAATATTTAAATAAGGTCATGGGTTTAGAGTTGAGCTTGATATGGGTTAGAGCCGCAACAGTAGCCGGTGTTATTATTGTGATTATCATGTTATTACTATTGTGTCTGTTGTGAGATAATTCAAACCTGCAATAAAAAGCCTTTTGTCTGGTGCTTGTCTCACCTAACATTAAAGTAACATTACTGACATCTAGCGACGAGTGCAGAATACTACATTCACAATTTTACTGTGTTTGCCTAATGCCTTGTATTGGTATTTTAGTTTGTTTGGCGATTTTTATGCTTGAAATGAACAATATTCGAAGTACAACAGAGCAATTACTGTATATATTATAACCTAAAAAGCTAACTGCAATTACGTTTTAAAAACACAATAAATATATTATTAGTTACTACAGTAAGCAGGGATGAGCAAAAAGTGGGGATTTTTTTTTGCGTTTTATATTATCTGTGCCAAACTTACTTTAAAATAATATGGTAAGAATAACCAGGATTCTTTGGAAAAGGATAATAAATGAATAACTTATTAATATCTCATTAATATATTTTCCTAAATTACTCTAACAATTTATTGTGTCATTTCCAGGCAAAGATACCCATACAAAAAAAAGCTAAATTCAACTGTAGTCAAAATTCAATATATCAATAATTGAAACTGTTTATGCAGTACAGAGATTAAATACAACAGTTTTATGTTCAGTGTTGTGGATGACAGAGTTGTTAAGACCACGGAGATAAAAAAACAGCACAGCTGGGACCCAAATGAGAGGAAGTGATGTTTTTGTATAAATGTTCTGTCTCACACAAAAGCAGAACCTTTTTTTTCTTCAACTTTTTATTCTCACACTACCTTGGCATGAGCCCAGCTGCACAAACAAAGTCGGGAAAGTCTTTTTTCAACATCCTGAAGATACACTCGGACAATCTTACCTCCCGTGAGCCACGTGTGGTAATTGGCCTGACTTGGAGGGAAATCTCTGATCTGAACGGCGGTCAGTGGGTTGCAGATTGACATGGGCTGGTCTCTCGGAGGATCTGACCCAGCAAAGCCACGGCTTATCTACTGCCCAATTGAGAGGTCTACGGCACGAGTGGAAATAGGACTGGCTTCCAGAAGATGTTTTGAACATTTCCACACCATACATGTGCACATGCATGATTTCACACATAATGAAAGAACAGTCTATATTGGTTGGCTTGTAGATTTAAAGCGGGGGTGTCCAAACTTTTTCCACCGAGTGCCACTTGGGGAAAAAAATTAAAGGATGCGATACAACGCATGTCGATTTGCTTTGAAGTTATATACAGGGTGATTGAAACATAACCCCCTATTTTAAAAGACTTATTCATATGTTGCAATATATTTTTTTTATTTGTTGGTGTATGTTCCCCGATGTATGGCCAAGTCTATTCTACCAAACCAATGACTTTGGAAGAACTTAAAGAGCAAATAGGAGACATTACAGTTACAGGAGACATCTTCCATCCCACAAGAGTTCCTTGTGAAATCAGTTAATGATTTCACAATCATATTCAATTTTATACATTCTGGCGCCCATATTTGATTTTAAATCAAAATCCATGCAATACACTTTCTTCTCGTGATCCTTTCTTGTAAGAATTATAGTTTGGAAATAAATGACAAGTACTTCAAAATAGGGAGTTGCTTTTCGGTCACCCTGTATATATAAAAAAAAAAATCAGCTTTGTGATTAAGGGACTCTTTTTTTCCTCATTTTTGCTGCTTTGTAAAGTTTACAAATATTTCATCTTCTTCAGTTATCTTTGTAAATTATCTTCTCGCATTATTACAATTTCTTCCGCAACCTAATTTCCCAAAAATGACCACTTTATTTTGTTTTGCTTGTTTCTCACAATAATTCATATTTAAATAAGTTTAGTCTTGCAAAAAAAAAAGAGTATACAACTTTACTCTTGTTAAAAACAGCTGTTTTTCAATGTATGCTTTCTTCTTGAAAATCTTCTTCTCATAATTATGACTTTATTCCAATAATCATTTTGAGTCGGACTAGGTAAATGTGACACTAAATATTCCAAATGAAACACATCAAGTTGCATGTGCATGCAGGCAAAGTTGATGTTCCATATTATTGTCAGTACATGAATGGAATTTGTCATTCCAACTACCTTCGACTGCAAATTAGCTCTAGCCGAACAATGCAGACTTAAAGACTGCACTTGTAAACCTTTTAGTTCATATTTCCTGCAACATTAAACATCTTGTACCCCTGATCTTGAGGCCAGGCTGAAATTGAGCCTAATCCTGTCTCACAGTTGGACCGGACAAACTGAGAAACGCGACACCAGTCAATAACCAAAGGAGGTTAAAGCCAATAGGAATGTTATGCTTTCCCACTGAGAGTGAATATACTCTACTGCAACAAGACTACCACTAAGTGTAGTGCTTGCCAGCCTGATATTGATCAGTAGTACTATGCTGTACTACAATCACCACCATCTGTATGTACTGTCATTTGTAACGTAATTTTTTCAGTCACACTCAAGAAAAACAAATGCCCAACACTTTTGCAAACTTTAAAACAAATTTACATGTAAAACATTTTCAATACTTAAAGGGTTCCTGACATAATTCATCAATTTTGCATAAATATGTTATATTTTGTTTGTGGTTATGTTCTACATGGTTACATTTTTGAAAGCAAACTGTAAATGTGCAAAATTTACTTTTATAGTTCATTTATAGGCCTCACGGTGGTTGAGTGAGTAGCACGTTGGCCTCACAGTCAGGAGGTTCAGGATTCAAATCTCTGTTGGGCATCTCTGTGTGGAGTTTGCATGTTCTCCCCGTGCGTACGTGGGTTTTCTCCGGGTACTCCGGTTTCCTCCGACATTCCAAACACATGCATGCTAGGTTCATTGGCGACTAAATTGTCCATTAGTGTGAATTTGAGTGTGAATGTTTGTTTGTCTGCCTTGTGATTGACTGGCGACCATTCTAGCTGTCATGCTAATGTGTTGTGTTGTGTTGCTGCTGGATGTTTACAGTATCTGTAGAGTGATACTGTAAATTTGTTTTATTTCCAAATGACGGATTAAGACAACAATGGACGAAGCAGGTGCGGAGAACAAGAGACAGATAGACGCCCACTTCAAGTTCTGTCTTTTACAGTGATCATTTACTGATGACTGGTTTAAAGGAACGGAACAGACAGGAAGCATTTGGCTTGAAAGTAAAGTATAAACAAATTTTTTTTAAAGATGCTATTCCGTCGGTACACAGGAAAAAAACAAGACAACAAAGATCGACCACTACGCCAAAGTTTGCACAAGGGAGTAAGTCATGTAAGTCTTGTTTACATAATGTCTGCTAAACACTATTCCATCATAGCAACAAGGCTGCAAAGCATTTTACATGTTATATAAACATTTGATGACAGCAATATGTCTGAACATTCACCGTCAATGTGAGACAGTACGTATAGCCATTGTTTCGTCTTTTCTTCTTGAAAACTACTGACACATCACTCAAATCTGTGCTATAATCACTGTAAACATCCACTGTGTTGTACAGCGCCATGTTTGTTTACCTGAGCAATGCATTATTTCCGGCAATGACGCTAAGCAGCGAGCTAGTTCGTCATGGCGCTCACCATGAAATACAGCACAAATGTTATTTCTTTTTGCAAATTTACAGTTCAAAAACAAAATCACAAACAATATATAACATATTTAACCAAAACTGATGGATCATGTCAGTGACCCCTAAATCTAAAATATTCAAATTTGGAGGTAAAAAAAAAATTGAGACACAATGGTGAGCATTGAAAAGTTCAATTCCATAAAATGTGTGAATTTCTATAGTAGCTTTGTATATTATACAATATTATAACAATCATCACTACATTTATAGTATACTAAATATGTGCATAGCCCTATAAAGGCAACATGGGTCGTCCTTTCTTCCTCACTTTCCCATGAAGCTTTGAGGCCATCAGTGAAGAATCCCTACGGATTAAAGGTGAAACGTCTCAAGTTGACGTTTATTCAGCCTTTTTGGATAAATAGATATATATTTATCTATTTATTATTTTTTCCCCCCAATTCTTCCAACATACAACTAACAGCAATGGGAAAAGTTAACAGTTATGACTCAGAGGAGAGAATGGTAGTCATAATAGCCTTTTTTACCTTTAACACTGCAGCTATGCTTATTTCTGTTTTCCATCCTCCCGTGTTATGAGTCAGGGATCATCCTTTGAGTTATGATTGTTTGAGACCGCCGGGGAGTATGGAGTGTGGGACTTAGGGTGCTAGGCATGTCTCACTCACCCTTCAGCTGTTGTAGAGCTTTCTCCCTTAGAGACCGGGGCTCTGCTGAGTGACAGGTGCTAGTAATGACCGGGGTTCAGAGGTCAAGAATCAACATTAGCACACAACGCCAAGCACAGCTGCACGCAGCCTCTGCTTCACAGTCTCCTTGAGAATTGCATCGTTTAGCAGCTTTGCCTCTGAACAACTGGTGTTAATTAACAGTACCATTTGGACTCTTTGCACCTACTCTGTATCGTCTAACTTTGTGATGTTGCTTGGTGGGATTTTTGCAATAGGTCATAATGTAATGTCACCATCACACAGCTTTTATAAACTGCACAGGCTAATTTCAATACAATTCCTAGCTGTTAACCACTAATAAAAGAAAAAATAAAGCAAAAGTACCCACACATATTATACATACAGTAGTACACTACTGGTGTTTATTTGGTATGTGGTGTTTTGAGACTGATGAGCTTTGTGGTTGCTTTTGGGTAATTAATAGTAACCATGTTATCAACTAAATGATTAAAAAATAATTAGAGCAAATTGCATTTAATTAGAGATGTCCAATATTATCGGCCGATATGGGCATAATATATTGTTTCATTCAGGTATTATTATTCTCTATTTCTGCCGATTATAAAGATGGCGCACGAGTGATGATGTGCTCTACACGGCAACAAGCTTGGCAGTTTAGTATGTTCAGCATCCATCCCATCCATGCATTTTCTATGCTGCTTATCCTCACTCGGGTCGGCGGTATGCTGGAGCCTATCCCAGCTAACTTCGGGCGGGAGTAACAATTCAACAAACATTCCCACTCACATTCATACCTATGGACAATTTCGAGTCGCCAATTAGCCTAATATGCATGTTTTTGGAATGTTGGAGGAAACCGGAGTACCCGAAAAGAAAACCATGCACGCACGGAAATACATGCAAACTCCACACAGAGATGCCCAACAGAGATTCAAACCCACGCCTTCCAAATCTCCTGACTGTGTGACCAACATGTTAAATCACTCTGGACTTCGTAAGTTTGGCCTGAGGATTGTAAATAAAGAATGTGCAACAAAAGCGCTTATTATGCTTACTATTACTATGTCATCTGTTTCCTTCATGCGTGATGTGCGGAATTTTGCTCATTACATGAGTACAGCTTCATACACACTTATTAGGTTGTTTGTGCCACATAGAAATGTGCAGCTTTCCAAACTACTTAACCTGTCTTAGTAGTAGGAGAACATGATGGTCTTAAAGACTCTTGTGTTCAGACAAAATGTTAAAAATGTTAATAACTGTCTTATCTGGCTGTCATACAATGTACAATAATATTTCAAAGCAATAGTACAATGTATTTTTTTCCCAAGACCATTTTTTGTGAAGTTAAATGCCCAAATGCCGAAAAGGGTCCTATCTCGCAACTTTAAGAAAATCCTTGAAAAAACTCTGTATTCAGACGGGGATCTGGTTCACCCCCTACATTTAATCAGTTCTTCCATATCCCATTTCCAACAATTCCTGAAATATTCATCCAAAACCATTCAGAACTTCAGAAATTCACTTATCATAGGTCTGGAACCAGTTAACGGCAGTAAAAGAAGGATTTACTGAACGTTGCATGGATTCAGCTGCGCTCCATAAACTGCCTTTTTTCATATGTTTTTTTAGCATGCATCCCGCTGTCTGTGCCACGCTCACCTACGACGACGTACAAGTGGGGCTCTTAAAATCAAGATAGAGGAGGAATGTTGCAGATGGAAGAGCGGTCTCATTATGGCGCTGCACACTCTACAAAGTGAGAGATCAGCCTGGAGGCCCTCAGTGGCTGACAGCAGCTGCATGTCCTTGCCTTATGAGGGCGGCGATGGTGGAGATGGTAAGTAGAGAAGATTTTAGAGAAGAAAGCAGGCCCGGGAATGGGATGGAGATTTCCAAAATTGGTAATCATTTGGCATTCCTCTTCTCCTTTTATCACTTTGGATAATGTCTTGCGTATTGGGAATAAATGGTCCTGTTCTGTGTAGATGCAGATTTCTTAAAGTTTAGGAGGCACTATCTCTACTCCCTACTTGTTTCTCCTGACTTTCAGGGTTTAGCTTTCCCACAGAATGGAAGCTTTCAATTTAGGCATAAGAAGACATGCCAGCCATGAGAAGAAAAACCTGCCATTGGGAACAAAGAGAGGAAGCGTTTGATTTGAAATGCACAAAACATTTTCACAAGCTCTCAAGTTAATTGTAGCATTGGCACAAGAGAATGGATGCGGAGAAAGCAAGAACTACATATTAACGTGATTGGTGCTTTCCAAAAAATCAATGATAGCACAGACGCTTTGGCAATAAATACACCCATTAATTTCTCCTTTGTTGCCACTCCAATCCATCTATTTGTCTGGCATAAGAAGGTGAAAGGCCTCTGTGAGCTTGTCAGCAAGAGGGCAACAGAGACGACGTTCAAAAGGCTGCCTGTCTATTGCAATTATACTAGCCAAGGCTCTTCTTCCGGCTGTCTGAACTGGCTGCTCCGAACGTTGTGTCCCTCTCCACTGTCTTAACAACCGATCGACTCTCCCCTGAGAGCCACTTAGTGTGTCCTCTACGCAGACTCTTGAGTTCACCAACACAGCCCTGAATACACATGTCGTGTATATGTAACCCAGACATAAGGAAAAGCTCAAATCGTCACACGTGTGGTGAGTGTAAGTATCCGGTGGGCTCCGGTGCAATGGTATCCTAGACAACAGTGACCTAAAAATGTCATTGGAGGCTGCTTTGGTCCTGGTGTCCTACCAAACTGGTATGATTTGATGCTAAATAGAAATAGCAAAGGTTTGGGAAATGGATACATTTTTGAATTTTGGATCAATTTGAATTGATTGTAGGTTTCACATGAGGATTTTTAATATTTGCTAAGATCTCTCCCGTCCATTTCCCGGTTATGGTGCGCAGTTTATCGCATAGATATTGTCCAACTGTCAATTTTGGTTTCGATTTTGATACCAACACATGTCTCCTGTCGTGGAATCAACACACATCTGTTGTGAAGCTAACTGATCAGCGATTAGCTTCTTGATGTGGCTGCAAACATTTGCAAATGTGTGCAACACATTGCATTTTCTGCCAAGGAGTCTCCCGCAGATACTACCTGGTCTGCCTGCCGAAAGTTTTACGTGTTTTTTTTTTTACATTCCTGGTACCACATGGACATCTAAAGAATGAATTAATTGTGGATGGAATACAGAGTTTTCCACAACTTGGGCAAATTACGTTCTCAAAATGATGTTATAACGGCCAAATCATGCAGTCTAAGGGCAAAATGCTATCACACACACGGGGGTTCATGGACTATAACCTCCTAAACTTTGCATAAGAACATGACCACAAATTTTGCTCAGTTTGAAGTTACAGATGTCTGCCATCTGCTGGTGTAAAATATTAACTGCATGAGGTGTCATATTACGATCAATTGAGCAATGATGCGACTTTGCCGCTTAAAGGACTATATCGGTTTTCATTATAGGGAAACAAAAAATCTTTTTAGCAACGCTAATGGCAATCGCTACGAATAATATCTCATTTGCAACCTTTTCCACTTCAAAGAGCCAATGTACAACTTGAGATCAGCTATCAGAAGTGGCCTTATTCATCGCAATAGCAGAACTTGCATCAAAAAAGGAGTTTAGAACATTCAAAGGAAGATCGTCCCATCCCTTTAAAAATTTAAAACCCAGCAGTTGAGCATATTCCCAGTTGTCTGTTAAGGAAATGTGATCGCATATCCTGCATTATGGCTGTCCACTGTAATTCCGTATAATTCACAATCACAATCAAGATCCAGCTGAGAGCCTTAAGGAACTACATGACCTTGCCCTGGGCTACACTTTCTACTCATCCCCTGTCTAGACCATCTTCAGTGACTGCGTGTGGGCTGGTAAAAAAGAGCCTTTTGGTTTGTGTCATAAGAATTGTGCGACATGATCTCATTCTTTTAAACCTCATTTACCAACGGAACATGGAAGTATTGACTTGCAGGTCCTGCTTTCATTTTGTGCAACGGCAGACACGCGTGCGTGCATGCACACCGAGGCGATTTAAAACCGAGTTTCTTTGTCTCCGTGTAAGCGAGTGCTTATTGCACATCCAATATCTTACTCGCCGATGAAAAGAGGTGTTATAATGCACAACCGAGTCCGATTCTGATTGGCCAATGTATGCATGACAGCCGGTGAATGTGTTTTTATCTAGACAGTCATTTCTTTTCTGGATGGAAGTGGGGGAAACATGCTTTTTTAAAAATATGCCTGTTTTTTGTTTGGTTGCCAGCGTGCCAGTAAACCTAACACCTTAAGATGTGGAGTTGACAGGCCGAACTTTTAGCTCGACAGCTAGCGCTCTAGACTGGCTTCCTGCAGAGCTTGGTTTGAGCCCAGGGTGGCTGAACCAGGCGAGCTAGATGTGGACGTAGCCTTTGATTAACGTATTGTATGCTTACTGTGTTAGTCCAGTTTTGCGTGTCTTGATATAAAATACGTTCCAAATTCTGAGATAAATGCAGGGTTCCTAGGGATTTGACATTTCCTAATTCTTTTTCACTTTTTCTAGACTCAGGAAATAGATGTGTATTGTTAAAACTGCAGCAATTAATCAGTCCATTGATGATTATTTAATTATTCAATTATTCAACAACTATTTTGATTTTCAATTATTCGTTTATTGATTTATAGATGTCAGGATCCTCTCTGGGCCGCATGGTGGTCGAGTGGTTAGCACGTTGGCCACAAAGTCAGGAAACCTGGGTTTGAATGTGTGGAGTGTGCATGTTCTCCCCGTGGGTGCGTGGGTTTTCTCGGGTACTCCGGTTTTCTCCCACATTCCAAAAACATCCATGTTAGGTAAATTGGCGGCTCTAAATTGTCCACAGGTATGAATGTGAGTGTGAATGTTTGTTTGTTTATATGTGCCTTGTGATTGACTGGTGACCAGTCTAGGGTGTACCCCGCCTCCCGCCCGAAGTTGAAGAACAAAAAGTCTGCTACATTGCAGACCCAACCACTGACTGTTTGTGTTTGGTTCATATTGATTTTGTCCATCTAGTGACTAACCCATTAATCAGTGAATCGAGACTTAGGTTTGGTCGCCTAATATAGGAGTGAACAAACTGCAGCCCGTGGTCATCAGTTCCACCAAACGTCTTAATTAGGGGTGTAACGATTAATTCACTACATCAATGTATCTATTTATATTCCTATGATCCAACGACATCGATCTGTTTTTACTAAATTGCCATTCCAGACGACATATGTCGATCTAACATCGAATTGAAAGGTAATCAATCGATTGATTCAATCAATACTAGGAAATATAGTATTGGATTTAAGTACGGCAGGTTTTCTATGGATGTTTTTTTTTTTTGGCTTTTTCAATGATAAATACGTTAAACATTAACCTTGTCATGTGACGCTGAGCGTGCGCGCTCTGGTAGGAGGGTCCATGTGGATGTCCTAAAATGTTTTCCATTTTTTCATAAGATATGGGGTGTATTTTCATTGTCATACATGCTTGTTAAGTGGATTACTTCTTCCTCTTCAATTTAGTATGAGATTTATACTGAGTGTTGCACCACATCCAAAGTGAAGTCCAACTTGAAGGCTTTCAAACTCTTAGATGAGAACGCCAGGACAAGATAAAAGGTATGTAGCAATCAGAAAGTTATGCTGATGTGGATGTTGAGCAGACGGGGTATGTGGAGAATTTTGTTTAGGAATCAGTTTTGGGGCCGCACGGTGGATGAGTGGTTAGCACATTGGCCAGACAGTCAGGAGATCTGGAAGACCTGGGTTCAAATCTCCGTTGGGCATCTCTGTGTGGAGTTTGCATGTTCTCCCCGTGCGTGTGTGGGTTTTCTCCGGGTACTCCGGTTTCCTCCCACATTCCAAAAACATGCATGTTAGGTTAATTGGCGACCCTAAATTGTCCATCGGTATGAATGTGAGTGTGAATGTTTGTTTGTCTATATGTGCCCTGCGATCGACTGGCGACCAGTCCAGGGTGTACCCCGCCTCTCGCCCAAAGCCAGCTGGGATAGGCTCCAGCATCCCCGTGACCCTAATGAGGATAAGCGGTACAGAAAATGAATGAATGAATCAGTTTTGGGAGGCACTGTTGTATAATATTTCTTGCAATGATAAGCATGTTGACCAACATGCTTATCATTGCAGCTTTAAAAGCGTCTGTGCAAACATTACAGTATGTAGGATATCCATTCACTTTAATATCTGTCTACACATGACATTTCATTCTAATCTGGTGATTCCAAATAACTTCTTTAATACTTTGGTTGGAAAGATTAATGAGGTATCAAATCAAAGTTAGTCATGTTTTGTCAGATAGAATTAATCATTCAACCGGTTCATTCATTCATTGTTAATCGTGATACGAATCTAATCGTTTTAAAAATGTTACACCCCTAGTCTTAATCCAGCCCCCTAGGCTTCTCCAAATTACTTTTTTTGAAATCTTTAAAATCCAAACTGTAGCTGGCAACGCGGCACTGCAATCTGTAGCTTGTACAAAAAAACGAGCCTGTCAACAACACGTCAACACACACGTGACACACAATGCAACCTACTTAGCTACAAATAAATGTCAAGGCACAACACCCATGCCAAAATTTCACCCATATATTCCCGCCACAAGGCATGCTGGGTGGCTTGTGGTACTCTCTCTCCCAAGTCCTGTGTTTGTTGCATTTTTGCTTGACTGCAAATAACGTAGTGGAGGATGTCAGGGAAGTAAACAAGGAGAGACATTCACATACAACTGATGTGTTATCGTTCAAAGTTCATATTGTTGCCACCCAACTACCCAGCATCCCTTGCGGGCACTTGTACATGGCACTCAATGTAGTGTTTGACGCTTAGTTGTTGTTAGATTATTACCCACATAGTAGCACTAGTTGATGTATGTGACACGTTAAATTGCTGCGGATGTGTGGTGTTATGTCGTTGCACCGTGAGAAAGTATGTCTTTCTGTTTGATGACCACCAGAATATAGAACAGTGGTAACAGTCTTGGATTTCACACACTTTTCCAGAACTGGAAATGTCTAAAATGAGTGTATGACTGTAAGAACGCTTAATTTGACTCAAAGATGCTGCCTGCAGCCGTTTGGAACCAGCTGCAAGCATTATATCCTGCACTCTACCGGGTTCTGCCGTGTGAAGTACATCACATTAACACACACACAACAGGAGAACGTTATGCGAGTAAATATTCTTGGACAGCATATGTAATTCCTAAACAGAAAAGAAACGGTTGAACGTCTTTACTTAACGAGTGCAAAGGCATTTGATGACCTGTCAATAAATCAACAAGGTGCTTCTATTTTTAAGTGTACGTGTGATAAAACAATGTCAGGGACAAAGACACACCGAGCAAAAGTTGATGGTTTCTACCACCGTATTATCCTCCAAGGTCAAGTTATGAAGTTGATATTAAATAGACGTCAGTAGGAAGTCTTTGACCTTCATCGCTCGCTATCAACACGCCCATCTTTCCCCTCGGCTTCGGCCCGTCTCATTTCCTCCACAACCGTGGAAGGAACGGTGCCTTTTTGAGGGAGCGCTCTCATTAAGAAGACCTTGACATGCGCAATGTTCATTCATTGTTCCTTCCCTCATTTTGGTGGGAAAATATTTCATTGATTTCTTTTTGCAGGAATCGAAGGCGGGTAGGGCTGAGAGTGGCTCTGTGCAGGATTAGACTCTGCGGGGGGGGGG
>QODF01000031.1:2521355-2548084 GCA_024372805.1 Oostethus manadensis | reverse complement strand
CGGGGCGGGAAAAAAAAGTTTGGGAGCCAGTGCCCTAACCTAAAAGTTATTCCAAAAGTTATTCTAAATTATGACTTTTTATATCGTTAATATTTGAACTCTACTAAAACAACATTGTTTGCTCATCATTTTATTCTCGTAAAATTTCTGCAGTTTTTATTAGAATATTACTTTTTTTCTGGTAATATTTTAATTTTATTCTCATCAAAACTAAAACTTATAACAACTTATATTTGTTTTGTTCTCTCTGACTTTTATGACTTATTTAATTGTTATAATTTAACACATATAATTTTATTATATACATATCAAATTATTAATTTATTGTAATATTATTATTTTTGATTATGATATTTTTCTCGTACTATTTTTACATTATTCTGGTAAAATTACAGCTTTTTAAAAAAAAATTCAAATTTTTCAACTTTCTTCTAATAAATGTTTATGATGACTTTATTGGCATTATTATTTTACTACCTAATAATCCGAAACTTTGTTTGTTGTTTTTATTTGTTTATTAGTTTTTTTTTCATAATGTTAAAACCTTAAAAAAAAGGTATTTTTAAAAAATATTGTAGTATTATGCTGCTAAAATGACGTTATTTACTTTATGATATAATAATGATATTCTCGTTAAATTACAACTCTTTGTTGTTAGATTACAACTTTCTCTTAATATTTGACTTTTAGACTGTGCCATGGGCTAATAATAAAACATACCAGTTTACCAGAGCTTTCCAGTCGTATGAAAAATTAAAATGCCTCAT
The DNA here is from genome assembly GCA_024372805.1 of Oostethus manadensis. Taxonomy (NCBI): domain Eukaryota; kingdom Metazoa; phylum Chordata; class Actinopteri; order Syngnathiformes; family Syngnathidae; genus Oostethus; species Oostethus manadensis. The sequence goes on along the minus strand of QODF01000031.1, from coordinate 2,547,317 downwards.
TTGCTCACTCTTCTTCTTTGGATTGATCGAAAAACATGGCCGCCGTCCGGCGAAACGTCATTGCAGGAGCACGGGTGGGTCGTACTAACTTCCCATAAGTTAAATAATTTCCATAAATGCCCATTTTTCTAATAATGATACAATTTTGAGGATGTCTGTCAAAGCATTTTGAGCCAATTTTTTTCACATAACTATATGCACAGACGTGATTGTGTCATTTTGTCCATGATTGAATGGCTTACGTTCTCACTTTCGCCTGCCACTGGAATGCTCTCTAATTGACGCTTTACCACGACTGGTGTCAGGTGTCTCTGAAACGATGATTCTCAGCACACAGAAGATTGCTTTTGATAATTATATGTATCTTAATTACCTTTTGAAGACCTCCTGTGAGATGTAAAATCTCATTGGACGCAGGCTCCAAATATCTCTTTTTGTACTTGAAAGCAGGAGACGGTAAGAGAGGCGAGTGACGTCTTCATCAACAACTCATTCTGAATTCAATAAGTTCCATCTTACTTACTGAATGGAGGGAATACAATTTCTCCATGGAAGCACTGGGATGAGGTATAAGACTTTTCAAAGGCAAAAACCGGCACTCACAAAAACACAGTAGCTGAAGGTCAGTTAGTGTTCTGCTGGACCACATGTGGCTCTAGGGGTCACAGGGCTGCGCTATGACTGGCCTTGGATACATCAATCACAGAAGATGAGTGTGATCTTTGTGGTACAAATGGACATATCTAGCTTGTACTTGCAAATCTGGTGTCTAAAGAAATGGCATTGACTTCCTTTTGTCAGAACTGGATGTCTCCATCCAAAGGAGAGCACATTCCCTTGTTTGACCAGTGGGCAAATGAAAAAGCCAGTAAAAATTTTATAAAAGTTTTTGGGGGAGAAATGGTAGAATGTATTTTTCACAGTGGTGGTCAGCATGACTAATACTCAACTTCCTGTGGCTGAGACTATTTCTAATTGAGACGTTCTACAGCTAATGGATGTGTCCGACAGACCGGTTGTATCATCACTTCATTTGCAAGTTCTTGTTAACATTACCTGCCTGTTTGAAACACATTTTACCGTCTTCAAACGCCCTTTTAAATTAGATCACCCAGAAAAATCTCTTGCAATGAAAGCTCTTTTTTTCTTTCTCCTGCAAAAACACATTTTCAGTTATACAGTTTTAGCGTATGGTATTAAAAGCTACATTGAACTCCAAAATTATTATCAAAAACATGTAAAATATGCAGTATACGGTAATGCATCCTTTTTTTGCAGTGAATTGGTTCCAAATAAGTGAATTTCCACATACAGTAGAAGTGCTATTAAAGCCATGCAGCAACTTTTGGATCATTTCTGTGCTGTTCTGTGTCCTTCACTCAGTATTCCCTTTAAGTTCCTATACTCCCACACCCCGCGCTGAATGCATGGCTATCCTTCCAGCTCACTCTTCTCTCTGCAGGAGCTCCCCTGCTGTGCGCCAAGCTCTTTCTCACAGGTGATTGCTCAGGGAATATTGATTAAGGCCAAGATTTGTTGAAGAAAAGTCACTGCTCGAAGCACCAGGGATGTGAAGGTGAGCCACACATACACGCGCAGATGGCCTCTCCGTAGTTTAACTCTGGTGATTACAGACACAAACATGCCCAATGGAGCAAAATGAATACGGGAGGAAGGATAAGCGGTATAGAAAATGAATCAATGAATGAATAAGGGAGGAGTAACACGGAGAACGTTACTACAGCAAATGTGTTGCCATTAGGGGGATCTTTGCAACTAAGTAAACCACGTCAATGACTCTGAGATGTCCCTCTTGCAAAATGTACACCCACCTTAAACTCAACTTCAAGTGACTGACATCCATGATGGTTGCAGAGGTGCAGAACTGCATCATACTGCATCATGTGTTGCAGGATGGTGATTGTTCATGGCCTCCTCTGTCCTTTTTTATCCTTATGTTGGGTAAACCAGGGTACGATAATATTGTTATCTTATCTGATAGTTTGTTTAGGTGTCACACTTGTGCCATGGAGGCCGAGACCCTGCAGGTTTTCCTTCCAGCCGGTCACTAAAGCAGGTGATTTTAATGATCAACAACTTCATCAATTTGAGGGAAGGAGCTCATCAATTACAGCACCTACTGAAGAAACTGGTTGGGTAGAAAATCTGCAGTGTCTCCACTTTCCATGGCACGACTTTGACACATTTGGCTTACACTTTTTCTAATGCACAGAGTTGTGCAACCACAGTAGCACAATACTGTAGGCTTGAGCCCGATTCACACTTCAAGTTGGCACGTTTAGGTTGTGTGAGAGCTCTGATCCGTGCTCAAGTTGGGCTCAATTCCCCAAATTTGCTCTTAATGATAGCCGACCACATTTACATTACAAATAAAATCCCAAGACTCTACATGGCGCATAAGTCAAACCCTGTGACTACACTCATGGGCGCGATAAAGCCGTGTTTAATTAAAGCGATCACTTCTCTTTCTAACACTTCAGGACAGCCGCTACCTTGCACCGTTAAAAGAACGACTTCAAATAAGAGTGAAAATAACCCTAAAGTCAGGGAAACTGCAGCAATACAGCAGAATAGAAGCAAAGGGACAAGATGCAGCGTGTATGTGATTGCAGGCCAGCACGGTCTGAGTGACTTAACGTGAATATGCCCTAAAATACTCTCGTGTACTTTAGTGCAATCTGAATTAGGGTTCCTGTGTTGTAGTTTGGTTTTGCTGCTCGTTAAGTCTTGCACGGTGGTGGGAAGAAACCAAATGAATGAAAGCAAACAAACAAATGCACCTGGAAACAGCAGTGAATGATGGAAACACAGGACGATAAAGATTTCGGGTTGAGTTTGTTTTGTTATTTCACTCTGTGTGTGTGTGTGTGTGTGAATTATTGACTTGAGCAAGTTTCTGAGGCTTTGGACATGCTTTCTGTTTTCTCCTTTGCCGATACGGCTGTGAGAGCCAGTGTGTGTTGTGTATAAAGCATTAAAACGACAGAACATTGGCTGTTTTCTTAACTCTGGTTGGACTCCTCTTTTCTTGGCTCTGCCGTCTCACCGCTAAGCCCATCATCAATCAGTTAGAAGCCCATAAACAGATACGGTAGAGCGGGAGGAGTCGGGACACTTCCTCCCTAACTTCTGATTCACCTCATCAACCATGTCATTACTTTCCACACGGAGATGAAAATTGCACATCTCAACCCCCTGGCAAGTTCAGTTTACATGACCAACCCCACTCTGGAGTTGGAATTGAATTGGGTGGAATTGGAGAGAGTTTACACAAACTAAATATAAATGCTATTCAATGTTATAAACGTTCGTCGACGAAAAACCAAATACTTACAATTTATAAAATGTTAAGACTAGACAAATGTTAGTCACTTTTGTCCAGTTAGTATTTTTCAGTTCCTACCCTTTAGTTTGTTAGTATTTGTATCCGATTGGTCAATATTAATACGACTACAGTGCAACCTTGATTAGCGTCATTAATTCGTTCAGAAAGGCTCTGACCAGAACGGACGCTAACTGAATCGGTTTTCTCTGTGAGAAATAATGTAAATCCAGTTAATCCACTCCAAAATCCGGTTAATCCAAAAGCCCAAAATGTTAACACAAACATGTTTTTATAGTTTACACGCAGACATTTTTTAAAAAATGAATATAAATGCATATACATAATGAACTTAAGTGATAAATGAACATTTAGGGTTGCTTTTACTTTCATTGAAGAGATCATTCTTAATGGTGTGATCAACACCTTCCTGTTTTGCCGTGAGTTATTTCTTGACTTCAATCGTTTTATAGAATTATGTGTTAATACGAGTTATTATTTATTGATTGATTATTGCACTACAAATTGGAACTGAACAGCTACGTATTATTTATTTATCCTTCTATTCTATTATATTTCCTGTGTTTGTGTCATTCTTTGATCAAGTGATTAGGTTTATAACATGACATTCTTGGAAAGCTGCTTGAAACCTACTTTTCTCTTGGAGATAAATAAAGTCTACCGTAAAGTCTATCTATCGTATTGCTCAATAACCTCAATAACCCAAAATGGATTTTGATAAAGTCGAGAAACACTTAAATTTGAGAAATAACTCATGGCAAAACAGGAAGGTGGTGTCTCGCGGCCACATTTTGCAGGAAAACTACAAAAATGTGTTTTGTGTTAACATCTTAGAGAGTCAACCTCTGTTGACATGTTGACGGGTGACAGAGCTGACCTCTGGTTGCTTTTCCATGCAGTGCAGTGTATAAAATAGTGTATATAATAGTGTAATATAATAGTGTAATATTATATTATAATATAATAGTAACACAACAAGACAAACACTATATTGTACGCTAACCGGCGAATACAGACTGAGGCAATATTGTGGCATCAGTTTTCAGTGTCAACCGAAAACTATTACTGGAACCACTAAAAATGAAAAAAGAAATTCTAAATGGCTGTGCTACCTGTTGCTAAACTCTGGTCCTGCATTTGAGACCTACTTGGTGGTTTTTGCCATTTCAATGTTTTAATCTGTGCAGTATTGTAGAAAGTGATAAAAATGTACTTTACCTTGTTTTTTTCATTGGGCCATTCAACTCAGTGGCATTAAGGCACTAAAAGCTGAAGTGTGGGCGGCTTTTTCAATTTCGTAGACTAAATATGTGCTACGTTTTAATAAAGCCTTACGCAGTCACTGAGTGTTTATTGACTTCGATGGGGAAAGGTAGAGTGGGATGTTCCACTGCGCGAAGCTGGACGATCATTAAAAAACGCTCGTCTTTGTCCCGCTCATTGGACTCCGAGCGCTTCTGGAAGTTTGGGGCAGTGGGCTGGCCCGGACGCTTGGCTTCTGGATGATGATTGGTTTGAGGCAAAATGGCTTTTTGGTTGACAGAAAAATGAGCGATTCAGCGACCTTGAAGTATAAACATCCACCTGAGCATTGTCTAAGGTTTCTTTTCTATTGTTTTGAACTGATCCGGAGACTTTACCGATCCCCAGCGAGTTTGTCTATTTATTATCGATCAGGCCCAGAGTGTAGAATTTACACATAAATGAATAAGTACATTTATAAGGTAGGCCGGAAAACAAGGAGCAGGCGCCACTGTTTAAATGTATTGAAAGAATAAACCATCTCTGAGTTAATTCTAGTATCATTCCATATCGGTATTGTCGGGCCAAGTGTTAGTTTTTCCGCTAATCAAAGTATGGTCACATTCGGTACATCAACTTTGAATATCATACGGTGTTAAAGTTTTTGGTGGACTTTCCACCAAAAGTCTGCATTTCCAGCACTGTTTGGATGTGATATTTTCATTGTGAGTGATGGCTCCATTATCATTTTTTGGAGGCTTACAAAGTGAGCTGTCACTGTGCTATGAAAGTGAACATTAGACATAAAACACGCTGACAACAAGCGCTCTGTGAAACAACTGCATTCTCACCACTACTACCTCCTCTGCTTGCTGATTAATTAACAGCTCAATGTGTCCCTACTCGTAAATACGGATGAGTCAGACTATTAAGTGATTGACTTGTTTTGTCAAGGCGTTTATTATGTGCATTTTAGTACAACAGTTTTCAGAAAGTCACAGCTTACAAACTCTTTGACGTGTACTTTGTCACAATTTACATGTGGGCGGGCGGGGCTATACAGAAACAAAAGGGAGACATTCACAGTCATACAATGTACCTGCGCCCATAGAAACGTCTGTACATGTTCAGGCTCTGCACGCACACAATTGCTGGCCCTTGCATACGCAAACATGTCGATCCGTTGTGTACCATCCTCAGTGGCGGCCCATAATGCTCCTGCAACAGGACTTTACAGACATGCTTTATGCGTGTGTGAAGCTTCTCCGGAGTCTGAAACAGAAAATAAAAAAGACAAAGTTCACTTTTAGGGCATCATCGGGGTGAACCTCCACTCTGACCTTTAAATGACAAGCGTTACAAATGGGCGACTAAGATGGCGAATGGTCACTTTCCAAGACTTTACAGCACTGTATAACATTTAACGAGCTCAGTTCTTGTGTTTCCATTCAGTGTGCCGCCGATGGGTGGGTGGGGAGTACGGGGGGTGACCTGCGTCTACGTTCATCACCCTTGCAGTGTCATCGCAGCTTGATATGTACCGAGACAAACCGGGGAAAGGAATGTTGGAAATGGAAGGCCACTGTTTGCATTTTTTTTAAACAGCGCATGTTCCTCATTCTTACAAAACAAACAAACCTCTCTGGAATTAAGGAAGGATGCTAACTTTTTAACCGTACCAGAAATATGAGGTGGTAGACCACCACAATGCAGCCCTTCATAAAGCTCTTTACAAGTTAAAGTTACACAAATGACATATTTAGTACCTATTTGGTGAGGCACGGAAAATCAAGGAAAATTTGTATGGGACACGTTAATACCGAATCGCATTGTGACCTGTGTATCTGGATCTGAATCGAATCGCAAAGAGATTTACATCCCTAATGGGAAGCATGCTTTTTCTTACGGAACACTTTGTAATAAGCTTCTGCCTGTCTGTAAGTAATGTGCAACTATAAGTATATGATACCTTTGTGGATTGAGAAATGTGGTATGGTAGATAAGTGATTCTCAACTGGTGGGTCGGGAACCATTTCCAGTCTTTTCCTTGGCATTAAAAAAAATGTTATGGCCCGATGTCCGTGAATGCACCTTACGTTGTCGTCTCTGCTATTTGCTTGCAGCACTTCCACAAGATGCCTAACATTTGCAAACAGTCCCATAAGATATTTAAGAGGCAGGGAAGTTTCACATTTTTGCAATTTGAGTCACCACTGCGATGGCGCCAGGTCCAAACCAGTTGAGAACCACTATTTTAAACAGTAGTGTCGTTGAATTAGGACACTCATGGTGTTTACTTTGGAGGTTGAGGCTGCTGTATCAGCCACCTAAATACACACATATGATTTTCAGAACTATGGGGAATTATGTGTAATTATCTTTATTGCCATATCAAATTGATTTGTGAAATATTTGTGAATTAAGTATGTTGATTACCCATCATTAGCATTTATCAGTTACATTTTATGTACTGTATGTTTTATAAGATACAGTACATTGTGTAACTTGCATGCTGAAAAAGTGTGTGCACCCCTAATATACATGTACATAAATAATCATATTTACAGGTATAGCAAAAATACATATTCTATCTTTATAGTAGGAGGTAGATCTTTGGGACTTGGTCATTTTAAAATTAGCTTGAAAAAGTGTGAGCACTCCTGATGTAAACATTGCCCCCCTCCCTCTAGCTTCATCTTCTTCTCAAGTGACAGAAATCATCTTGCTCTGATAATAGCTCGATCATAAATACTGGTAAATGTGTCTTACACTTCAGAGTGACTCACAGTCTGGAGAATAGACTCATTTTGTCTTTAGAAATATTTTTTCCAAAAAAGGGTCTTGAAAACGAGGTGTAGTCCTATACTCATGGTTGTCTTATCCACTTTAATTGTCTTTTCCTGACGCATAAAAATAATTTAACCACTAACACCCCAGAAGGACAGGAATGTGGGCGACCCTCGTGTTTTATTCATAACACACATAATTCATAATCATAATATAAATAAAATACACAGACTTCAATGCTCCAGCCGCCACTGCATTTGTGTGTGTAACAACTCAAGGCAGACACTTTTTTATGGCAAAACAATATTGTGAAATAAAACATATGGCACTGCTCCAAGTCCCTCTGGAGCCGCATTCTTAAAGCAACAGTGGATTCTCTAAGGTTGAACACGCAAACACTGTCTATTTCAAACAAATATTCCTATAGAAAGCAATAGAAATAGAAATATAGTGTATAATAAAGATAATATAACATGTCTTGGGGTGTTGGACTGTTGTCTTTAATTAAACTGTACAGGTAATGCTTTAGGTAACTTAGGTGTAAAAAATAAGTTCATCACTCTTAATGTGAGCACTCCTTGAAAAACGATGGAGGCAGAGGGTGAAGGCAGTTCTTTTGGGGATGATAACAACAAAAAGTAGATTTGTCCTTACCAAATATCATCACAATTAACTAAATTATCTTCAATGATAGTAAAGTGCTGGTCATCCAGGACTTTACTATCATTTCAATAAAATCACAGGTTTCTCTAGGCCTGGCCAACTATTTTCCACTTTTCAAATGCAGTGGTGATAGGAACAAGCCCCGGGCGTTTTATCGATGCTGGTGTTTCAAGTGGCTGATATGGTGTGATTGTATCGAAGCTCTATGTTTTTTCCCCTCTTTGCTGAATGTCAGCAGAGCTTTTGGTGAAATGTCTTCTTCTGAAACAGTGAGAAGTCCCACACAATCAAGGGCACGTTTTTTATGAAGTGAGCTCTGGGGACATTGCGGCAGATCGCTTGCAGCACGTCAGATTTATTGTTATGCTGTCATAACAGCGGGGATGTAAAAAAAAAAGTAGGTATGTAGTATGTGATGCGTTATACATATCGGTATTGGTTGATATCAGAATCGGAAATTGAGAGTTGGACAATATCGGCATATCAGATATTGGCAAAAACCCTAATTACTGTATTAGCTGTCGCACAAGTGTAAAAAGAAGTTAACCAAAATTAATGGTAGGTGTTGCAATGTTCTTCAAAAACATGTTGAACGGTCCAGCCATTAGAGCACAAAGGTTCCACTGTGATTTACTGTCAAGTAGACAGAAAGCATCAATCCAACAATAAGCAGTAAAACAAACAACCCATTAGCCAGCTGCTGCTGTGACACCATCTCCATCCAATCATGACTTCATCCTAAACTCTAATGGCTGTGCACCAGCCATACGCATGGTACTTAAATACGTACTTTGTAAATACTGCAGCTGGAGATGCATGTATGCATCAAGTTAAAAGCATTTTTGTGCTCATGCAAACATGAACTCCAATGGTCTGCAGCAGCGTCGGCGTATGCGCTAATTAGAATGACACTGGGCGGCTGCTTGGCAAACGTCAGCCCAGATGTTGCCTTTGGCGACACGGATTCCCTCTGATTAGCTTCAGCTCTATTCAAACTTGCATGCTCTGTTCCTTTTTACTCCACCATTTGATGCTAAGTGCCGATCGGCAGACACTCACTGTGAATTTGAAGCCTGCTACCGCCGCCGAGAAGGACGAGGCCTGGGGGTGCCTTCTGCTGTGGATGTGTTGCACTTGAAACAAATACGAGGAATAAAAGCATAAAACTGTACAAGTAAGTGCTCACCAGCAAAGAGACGGCATGTGCACATTTAACATGATCTCCAATAATAATCCTTAGTTCAAGTCCTACACAGCATTTATCATGTAGCTCTACAATACTTTAGATTCTTTGTACATGTACATCAAGTAAAGGTTCAGTCAAGTGGTGACCCTGGATTTAGAAGACATACAATCGCAAAGTCCATCGGAAAATTGGACCCAGGCCACCTTAGGGAAGCTACACATTGCGTGTGTCTATCTAGTCTTTGCCAAAAATGCAAGCAGAGAGTTCTGTACATACATATTGATGAGCATCACCTTCAATATGAAGGTCTATTATGAAAGATATATTTAGCAAGAGATAAACATATTATTGAATATTCTCTGACCTCCCAAACCTTGCTCTACAGGTAGTGTTAAATGCAAAAAAAGGGGAGCCAAATAAAAAAAAAGACATGAAAAGCAACTGCAAATGGAGATAAATGACGTAAACAGTTCCACTGTACATCCCTGTATTCGTACTCCTACTACTTTAGTTCTCTACCACTCAATTTCTGGCCAGGTCAAGGCATCTTCATTGCACACATGGGTTAAAATCACAGACGTGTTTGTTTTAGAAGTCCCACATTAACCAACATCTGCAAGCCCAGATAACATAGAGGTACAACGTAACTTGAGCCAGGAACTCCAAGCACAACAGAATCAAAGTCTGGACCCTGAACTTGAACTTGCAAGTGTAGACCCTGGTCTCCTCTTGTGAATCAAATTAAGACAACAGTCTCCACTCTGGCGCGTTGCGGTGGATCGGGGGTCATTCGAGGGCCGTTGTTGTTGTTTGTAGTGGTGTGGGGGGTGGCGGTGGTCCTCCGAATGCTGCCCGCTCCATGGCACAGCGCCCCCTGTAGTCATGCCATAGTTGTAGGGGACTGGCTCATCTGCACCCTCATGGACTGGATGTTACTGAGGATCTTCTTCTGGTGGCCCGCTAAGGTCACGCCGATCCGCAGCAAGTCCCTGGTGGCACAGACACATACACACAATTAAAAAAGGATTAAACTAATTACGCACTTGATGGAAGAACTTCATCCTATTTAAGATTTTTTTTTCTTTTGACAAAAGGATAGGAAGCTGGTGGCAAACACAATTACAAATTTAATCAGTTGAGCGTAATAACCATTGATCCATGCTACTTTGTATTAGTCTGCATGAAAGGCCTGAGGATACTTTTTTTAATGAAAAGTGCTCATGAATTATTATTATATGATTTTTATACAACATTATTTCATGATTTTATACAAACAAACACTCCCCTAACATAAGCAATTGCTAAATGGGGGTATATTAGTGCCAGAAGTGATACAACTCAAGTAGAATATGCATTTTTGCATTATTGCCTGTGCATCCTTGTTAACTGAAAATGTCAAGTCAAAGACCCCAAAAGTGGAGCAACCTGGGGTTCATCCGTAATTTTCTGGAAAAACCCAGATGTCAAACCCTTCATGCATGGCGTTAGAAAATACTGTGAGGCTCAACAGGATATTTAATTTTTCTTTCTTTCCTTGGCTCTTTTACAGTTTTTTGTTGCGGTACCACCACCAAAGAGGGAAACTATGACGATAACCATAGGTAGAGGTAGACGTAGATAACGCTGTTGGATGATGACCACCTCACCTGTAGGTACTGCCATCTTTTCAAGTCAATAAAATCTACATCAGGCGGTTGCCGACAGCCACAGCTGGTAATGTAAGTGTGTTTTGCCCCGGCACTAATTAGAGATTCCAACGGTTATTTGAGTTCCCAGCCAGTAATTGGTACATTTACGGCAGATAATAAAGGTTTTATGATGCTGAGCCTTTGAGCGTGAATAAAAATGAATTCCTTTGTTTGGAAAGTAGAACAACTTGGATGTCAACCTGCATCAGAAAATCTGCTTCTGTGAGTTCAATTTTCTGCTGCACAGTAATCCCTCATTAATGGTGGTTAATTACTTCCAGACCCGACTGTGATAAGTGGATTTCCGCTAACTAGGAGTCCTTATTTATAACTCAAATATTTCCTCAGTTAGAGCATAGAAAACCTGTTTATGGACTTCTAAATATGTTTTTTAATATTTTTAGAGCCCTCTAGACAAAAAAATAACACCCCTAGAGTCAGATTTACACTCATATTACCCAATATAATAGACATATTAAGAGTAAATAAGCCCTTTAAGACATATATAAGACTCATGGAAATGTTGCCATAAATGAGTTCCCTAGGAGTGGCGTACAGAAAGTGATGTAGGTGTTTCAGAGTTGAGTTTTAGTTTGAGGGTAGAGTACTACGTCTCATTCATAATGTCTCTGAATGCTTGATGTTTGTATTTGTAATCTTTTTATGCTTAAAAAAGCTCAATTTATGGAAGAAATGCATAAGTTAGCATCAATGTGCATATATTGTGACAAATTATAGGCTGCCTTCAACCTCAAAACAGCATGATTTATGTATTCATATAATTCATTCTATTCACTTTTTATGTTCACTTTCTTCTAAGTGACTACGCTTAGCGGTGTCTCCTTAGATGTCTTCTATGTTGATATCCTATCCACTTTGAGAGACTCATTAAGAACGTTTGCCACTAGAAGGAGCTTGGTGCTAAAAATATGTGTACTTGACTGGTGGGTGCTCATCATAAAGTGCCGTATGGGCTTTCAACTCACTCCGAAGTCATCTGAGCCACCAGCTGTAGGGACGTGAAGCCTGAGTTGAGGAAGTTGTCTCTGTACTGGCTCATCTTGATGGCACTCAGCCAGTCTTCTACTGAGCTGAAGGTGTTAAAGTCCGGGATGGATCTGTCCAACAGTGGCTGAGAAGGCCTGCAGGAGCACGGACATGGAGCAAAGCTGTCACGTTATCTGTGATTCAACTATGTGGATTTGAATTCTTTGAGATAGAACTTTATTGAGGCCGTGGGTGTGTGCCCTCAGGGAAATTAGGGTTCCAATAGCAGCAACAGTGGCAGTGTAGCAAATGTAACTTTTATTAATGTTTACTATTGTCATTGCAGCTTGCATTACTGTATTGTGGCAACCACACAAAAAACATATTGAGTAAAATAATATAAAAAATGATCTGTCAAATACAATCAAATTATATTTAAGATAATTGTTCAAACAACATTTACACATGAATTAATGAATCTATTGTATATTTAGGTGTTTGTCAATCATTTTTTCCCCATCATGGGATAAATATATTATCTACGGGGATCTATGCGGGGTACACCTTGAACTGGTCGCCAGTCAATCGCAGGGCAAATTTAATATATGAATTTATATTAATTTAATATTCATATATGTATTAATACGTGTTTGTATTTAGACAAAATATATGTTTGTACAGGAATATCCAGGAAAAGAAAAGCCATTCAATTTCTACATTTTCACAAATTAATATGATTAAATAACTGTATCTTAAAAATATATATTTAATAAAGATAACAAGATTCCGCCTGATGTTACTCCACAATACTCTATTGCTCCCTACTCCACTGGTTTCCCACTTTCTTGTACTCCACTGTGCTCTACCATACTAACATGTATTTCTATGCTATATGTGCTCATTCCTGATCCTGTCCATCCTGGTCACAACCAAATATACAAATATACACGTATTACGCCCCTAATATAGGCGGTTGTGTCAGGAAGGGCATGATTCGCTGTGCCGACCCCTGATGGGATAAGCCGAAAGGAAAAGAAGAATAAGAATATTATAATTGTGTAACACTTCAGTCTAGTATGAGATTGTTGTATAATTGAAATTACTATAAAGTTTTAATGAATAAAACAGCAGAGATCATGCAAAAAAGCAAACATTACAGAGCATGCCTGCTTAGATTTGGGGAACAAATTACAACAAAAGACGCAGCAACATGTCTGAGAAGGGAACAACATGAAGATTGTATTGTGATTGGCTTGCAAGCAGCAGTCAAAGAAAGAAAAGTTCAGGTGTGATGCAATCAGCTGTAAGAACTTCTTGTTTATTTAAAGGAGCAATCAAGAGGATGCTGGGTTACTCAATGCAGACAACATTGTAAATAATACATTAACAGAAATAGATGAAGGGCATTTTTGATTTGTTTTCTACTTACACTGCAGGGATGTTGGCGACAGCTTTGAGGCTGGTGGGGTTACGAATCATCTTGTCCAGGGTGCTGACGATGTCTGTGAAGCGGGGGCGGACGTTGCGGTCCTTCTGCCAACAGTCCAGCATGAGCTGGTGCAGCGCACTGGGACAGTCCATGGGCGGAGGCAGACGGTAGTCCTGCTCGATGGCGTTAATCACCTGGAAGGCAAGCGAGCGTAGGTGGAGGTGTTATCTCCTCTTATGTTAAGGTCATTGATAATTCAGCATTTACTCCCACCGTGTTTACAGCTAACTGCACGTCCTCCTCCTTTTGTCCTGACATGGCCAGCACTGTTTTGACCCGGTACTGATACACTTAAAGGATAGCCTACATGTCTGTGCAACGTGAGCGGCCTTTGATGGTGATGGAACGTTGCTGGGAGCACTGAGACCTCTGCACGTAGATATCAGGTCCCATTAAAATTCAACATTGTATGATTGAAACTGAATATTAAATATAGTATCGTAACAAAATAGATGCGGACGAGTTGGGTGCCATTCAGCAGATTGTTGATCCATGTTGGATGTTTCTGTGTGTGTGCAAAAAGAGCAGCCGGACATGCTGGGTGATGCCAGTTGTCGTCACTGTGTTTGTCCCAGCGGGATGTGTTTGCTGCTGGCCCACTGAGGCAGCATCTGCTCCTTTGGATGATCCTCGTGGAGCAGGGACCTACTGATGGTGGGAGGGGCGTCTAACTAAGGCAGCTTACAGAAACACATCTCCAGAATTGGGAATATATCCAAGGCCAGTGTTGCTCTGTGCTTGTGTTTTGTGAGTGGACCTAATCCAAAGAGACGGCAAAGCAAACAATTGTTCACCGCAGATAGTGAGCTCTCAAGGTCACGAAGTCGCACTCAAGGACATCATCGATGATAATGCAAGACGGAGGATGATAAAATGTGCGATTTATAACCACTTCGTATTTAATGTCCTATCCTTGATACCATATACTTTACAGTACAAATGGAGCTGAGATAACCATTTACTATTCGCTACTTAACTAGCATCACAGTGTAACAGTAGTGGTGGGGTTGGGCGGGGGAAGGACATGCAAACGCCACACAAAGATGCTTCAACACTGCATCTCCAGACTGTGAGGCTGACACGAAAACTGGAAAGCAACCATTATAATTTTATTATAATTATTTTTTGTTAGGTAAATTGGCAACTCTAAATTGTCCTCTTCTTTTCCTTTCGGCTTACCCCTTCTGGGGTCGCCACAGAGAGTCAATTGCCTCCATCAAACCCTGTCTTCTGCATCCTCCTCTCTTGTACCAACTAGTTTCACGTCCTCTTTCACTACATCCATAAACCTCCTCTTTGGTCTTCCTCTAGGCCTCAAAACTCAGCATCCTTCCAGACATTAAACATCTGAGTCTGGCTTTACTGACTTTATCTCCAAAACCTCTAACATGTGCTGTCCCTCCTATGTACACATTCCTGGTCCTGTCCATCCTGGTCACACCCACCTCCAGCTCTGCCTACTGTCTTTTCCTCAGCGGCACTGTCTCTAGACCAAACAGCATCGCTTGTCTCACCACAGTTTTGTTCACCTTTCCTTTAATTTTCAACTCTATAAATTGTCCATAGGTATGAGTGTGGTGTGAATGTTAGTTTGCCTATATGTGCCCTGTGATTGGCTTTGGGGCAGTTTTTATTTATTTATTTTATAAGTAATATATTATTTTAACTTTATTTACTTTACCCACGAATACTAATCCTACATTTTTTCTATCTTAAAAATATAATACAGTGTATATAAATATGGAAACCAATCAAATTGGCATACAATAAACATGTAATACATACGATGTACTGTATATATATTGTGTTTTTTAATGATACAAATTAGATTATTATTTGTATAAAATCATAATGTATAATATAAAATACTATATATGTAATATCACACTGTTAATTAAATATTTTAAATATATAACATATATAAAGAAAGAGTTTCCATATAAATAGTATAGAATTCCATGTAAATAGTATAGAAGAGAAAAGCATGAAAGAAACACTTACATCCTGATTGGACATGTCCCAGTAGGGCCTCTCTCCAAATGACATTACTTCCCACATGACGATACCGTAGCTCCACACATCGCTGGCGGAAGTGAACTTCCGGTAAGCGATGGCCTCTGGTGCGGTCCACCTCACAGGGATTTTACCACCCTGCAAGGAAAAGGCAGAAAGATACGTCTTAGTCTTTCTACTGCAATCGTTTCCTTACTTGACTTTCCTCTTTCACCCCTCTACGTCTTTATCCCTTCATCTAATTGGGGCATCAATCGTGCAGCAGCCTAAATTTCGAGAAGATTCAGCATCTGTCTGGCCTGAGGCTCCCAACAGCGTTTGCCCTTCACACATCAACCAATGGCGTCTCCCGTCCCGCAGTTTAAATTAGAGTAGATAGGCGTCGGCTCCTGCCTCGTACATTGAGTGTGTCCGCCTGTAATTGGACTACCTGAACGTCAGGCGCTCTCTCTTATTGAAACTGACAGCTGCTTGTCTAATTTTCCAAATATGTACACATCCATACACGCATTTACAGCCACGTGCTCTCATAGTTTTGTGCAAACAGACAGGCTATCAAGCTGCGTACCTGAGCTGAGCCCAGCACTGGCTTAATAATGCCAATTAGCGGAACCTGAGCATTTGCAGATAAGCCGCAGTTGGATTTGAAGCCAGAGAACGGTAGAGCAGCTTGAGTGTGAGCGAGGGGTCATGGATGGCGAGTGATCGCAGACAAGGCGTTGTATAATACACATAATTTTAAGGAAATAACCGTAAAAACATGTTTCATTGCAGCACAATATTTGCTTTAATTCTTGTAAATCTGGTCCAGAGTGGTGTTACAAAGGGGGAACTACATGAGCACGTTGATCTCTTCCAATGGTGAAGAGAATTTCACATCTGACCCTGAATGCATGCTATTGCCAACTGCAACATAGTGCACAGAGAAGCCCGTCACTGCAGAAACATGAAGCAATGAAGGAATAGATCAGAGGAGTGTGCACTTGTGAAGGCCAAGAAATACAAAAGGAGAGGACTAAATCAATAGCGGGGCTAAGCTCTGGTGACTTTATGCCGTTCCCATTTCTTAATTCTCTCTACATTAAGTCAAATGTCTTTTGTAAGCATTTGCTTTACAAAAACACAAAAACACTATGGCCTTCATCTTTATGCATATTTAACTATATGTTGGATAATGCAGCCAAACAATTCTTTTACATATACAGTGGTGGAAAATGTGTTCTCCCCCTTGCTGAATTCATGTTATTACGTTTGTCACACTTAAATTTTGATCATCAAATAAGGTTAAATAGTAGTCAATGACAATACAACTGAACACAAAATGCAGTTTTTCAAAGAAACTTTTTATTAATAAGGGATAAAAAAATCCAGACCTACATGGCCCTGTGTGAAAAAGTGATTGCACCCTTGTTCAACTATAACTTAAACGAGATTAATTGATATCTATCAGTCTGAAAAAGGTAATGAAGCCATTTTTAAAGCTTTGGGATGCCTGCAAACCACAGTGAGCTATTATCCACAAATGTCAAAAACATGTACCAGTGATGAACCTTCCCAGGACTGGCTGGCCAAGAGCGCGGCAACGACTCAGTCTTTTATGACTCAGGTCACAAAAGACCCCACAACAACGACCAAAGAGTTGCAGGCATCACATGTCTCTGTTTAGGTCAGTGCTCATTAATCCACCATAAGAAAAACACTCAACAAAATAGGCCTGCATAGAAAAGGTCAAAAACCAAAACCACTGCTGAACAAAAGAAGAAAAAAGCATTTAGGCTAGTGGCAATTTTGCCAGAAAACATATTGAGGATCCCTAAGACCGTTGGGAAAATACTCTGACTATGGTCTGACGAGACTACAGTATAATCATACTTTTTGGAAAGTGTGTGTCCCAATACATCTGGCATAAAAGTAACAGCGTTTCAGAAAAGGAACATCATACTAACAGTAAAGTTTGATGGTGGTAGTGTGATGGTCTTAGAATGTTATTGTGCATCAGGACCTGGAAGACTTGCTGTGATGAATGGAACCCTGATTTCTGCTGTCTACCAAAAAATCCGGAAGGAGAATGTCCAGCCATTTGTTTGTGAACTCAAGCTGAAATGAAAGTTCAGACCTGGATCTTATTTAAAACTTCAACAGGCGCGTAATGCTGGAAAACCTCCCAATGCGGCTGATTGCAACAATTCTGCAAAGATGAGTGAGACAAAATTCCTCCAGAGCGCTGTGAGAGACTCATTGCAAGTTATCGCGAACGCTTAATTGCAATTGTTTCTGCTAAGGGTGGCCAAAACAGTTATTCGGTTTAGGGAGCAATCACTTTGTAGATTTTGACTTTTTCCCCATAATTATAAAAAGTTTAATTTAAAGTTTGAATTTTGTGTTCGTTTTCTCCTCCTTGAGCCACCACCTTATCGTGGTGGAGGAGTTTGCGTGTTCCAATGATCCTAGGAGCTAGGTTGTCGGGGTCTGTCATACCCCTGGTAGGGTCACCCATGACAAATAGGTCCAAGGGGAGACACCAGACAGAGAGTGTCTCAAAAGACCCTAATGATGAATAACACAATTGGACTTCATTTTCCCTCGCTCGGACGCGGGTCACCGGAGCCCCCCTCTGGAGCCAAGGCTGGAGATGGGGCACAATGGCGAGCGTCTGGTGGCCCGACCTGCACCCATGGGGCCCGGTCGGGCACAGCCCGAAAAGATAACGTGGGTCCCCCCTCCCATGAGCTCACCACTCGTAGGAGGGGCCAAAGGGGTTGAGTGCTAAGTGAGCTGGGTGGCGGCTGGAGGCGGAGGCCTTGGGGGTCCGATCCTCAGGCTACAGAAGCTAGTTGTCCGTACTTGGAATGTCACCTCTCTGGCAGGAAAGGAGCCTGAGCTGGTTGTGTGAGTTGGGGAAATTCCGGCTAGATATAGTCGGACTCACCTCAACGCACAGCAAGGGCTTTGGAACCAGTCCTCTCGAGTGGGGCTGGACTTCATTCCACTCTGGTGTTGCCAGCAATGAGAGGCAACGGGCAGGGGTGGCAATTCTTGTTGCCCCCCGGCTCCACGCCTGCTCATTGGAGTTAAACCCAGTGAACGAGAGGGTAGTTTCCCCTGAGCCTTCGGAGAGTGCTCCCTCGGGGGATTCCTTTGTTCTGCTGGGTGACTTCAACGCTCATGTTGGCAGTGACAGTGAGACCTGGAGATGTGTGATTGGGAGGAACGGCCCCCCTGATCATAACCCGAGCGGTGTTTTGTTATTGGACTTCTCCGCTCCTCACGGATTGTCTGTAACGAACACCATGTTCAAGCATAAGGGTGTCCACTCTGGTGAAGAGAGGGGCGGAGCTGTCAACCGATCACCACCTGGTGGTGAGTTGGTTCCGATGGTGGGGGAGGATGCCGGTCAGACCTGGCAGACCCAAACGCATTGTGAGGGTCTGCTGGGAATGCCTGGCAGAGTCCCCTGTCAGAAGGAGTTTCAACTCCCCCGTACGGGAGAGCTTTGACCATGTTCCAAGGGAGGCAGCAGACATTGAATTCGAGTGGGTGATGTTTTGTGCCTCCATTGTTGATGCGGCCGATCGGAGCTGTGGCCGTAAGGTGGTCGGTGCCTGTCGTGGCGGTGATCCCAGAACCCGTTGGTGGACACCAGCGGTGAGGGATGCCATCAAGCTGAAGAAAGACTCCTATCAGGCCGTTTTGGCCTTTGGAGGCAGCTGACTGGCACCGGCTGGCCAAGCGTTCTGGGGCTCTGGCAGTCACTGAGACAAAAACTCGGACATGGGAGGAGTTCGGAGAGGCCATAGAGAACGACTTCCGGATGGCTTCAAAGAGATTCTGGACCACCAGCCGCCATCTCAGGAGGGGGAAGCAGCACACAGTCAACACCGTGTATGATTTTGACTCGAGATGTTGTGGACTGGTGGAGGGAATACTTTGAAGACCTTATATTATTATTCTACTTAATAATATAAGACTTTCTCACTAGAAAACAGTCGGGGTCTAAATATTTGAATATCAAACACACTCTCCCTAAACAAGTCACAGCTTTTCTTCTTGTCACTCACACACACAACACACAACAAAAGAGGAATTAGGATGCTATAAAATAGTTTAGGATAATAGTGAGAGTCATCAATTAACTGTTAGGCAGATGAGAAATATGGTATTATTTTTTTTTGAAAAAAACATTAATTTTGTCTTAAAATATTTTCCACAAAAACGGTTCTTGTAAAACAGGCATGCCTGTGAATACTGGCACTCATCCAGGTCATCGTATCGTCAGGGCATTGAAAAAAATCGTAACTGGACTGTTCAGGCTGTCTTCGAAGACGTTTTGTCTCTCATCCGAGCAGGCTTCATCAGTTCATGCTCTAAGACTAGGTGGGACACACACCAGTCAGACTAGATAGGACAGCGGTAGTCTGAGAACGTGGTGCAAAATCCAGTGTAATTATCCTCTAAAGGAGGAGGCATGCCCAGACAGGAATGGTTCGGCTCGTTTGTGGTGTCAAACAATGGTGGCATGGTGAATGGGGCCCGCCAATGACGGTCGTTAGAACGGTAGTACCTTTGTTAACATTCCATTTAAATGTAATTATGGTCATGGACCTACCTGAAACCAAGCTGGCTGTGCCTTGTTTATTTGTTAGAGGCTAAATTATTTAGGAAGGAATGAAAGGACAGCACTGTATGTGGAAGAAGGTGGAGTCGCAGTCTCTATTCAGACAGGGTTTCTCAACATTAAAGGGTGATACCACCTAAACAACCATTGCTCCGGGCAAACTCCATTGTATCAAAAGGACCGTCATTTGACACCACAAAAAACAACCTTTGTGACTGGTTTGCTCAAATTCCAATGATGTACGCTTACTGACTTGCTCCTGTTTTTGCGCCGGATTAATAGCAGGTTTCACATCTCAAGGCCCTGCCGGGATACGAGCTGGAATGGCTCTAACAATGTCCCCCCGTATGCCTCCGACAAGTAATAACATTTCCAAGGCGGCAAGAGTGCCAGGCAGCAATGCAAACCCTTCAGTAACTACTGCTGTGTGCTAGTGATAGCACTGCCAGAACCTGCTTTAATAACAAAAAAAAAAGTGCTGAATGGTTCACACATACAAGAGGTAAAGGTAAATAATTTTTAAAAACTGTTTTTACTCTTTTCCCAGTAGAAAGTGATAGTAATACCAGAGGGAATGATTTGGATGGAGGGAAAGTGCTTATGAGAACTAAAACAGATCTTGTGTCAACAGAAAAACATCTCTGTGACGCCCCGAGGCTTCGGGAATGGTATAGCTGGCTGAAACATAAACAAGCAAATGACTGAGAACCACTGTATCAACCAAACATGCATGTGCAAAAAAAGCTGTATATAGGCCTATGGGCTACCGTATTTGCCGCAAATGATGACCTCCTCACTTTGTCGGAAGCACGTAAACAACCGTGTTTGGCTGGGAACAAGCATGCTCGCTCTGTGCCTGACTAACGGTGTCTCCTTCGGTTATTAAACTTGGGTTGCGTTCCCAGGCCAGTTGAGAGACATAGTCTCTCCGACATTTTCTGGGTCTTTGATGAAACTGAGACAAATTTTGTTGGTAACATCTTAAGTAAACATGCACTTAAAAATAAAGGATTGTCATGTAAAATGACAGTGACACATACTGCATGTCAAAGCTGAGGTTCATTAAACCATAAATCCATGGCATAAAACCATTAAAAAAGAGCAGCCGGGAATTCTGCATTGTTCATAACTAATCTTTCTCCCTTTGCACTCCTATTTCCTTTACTCCTCCAATCCAGTAATCCATTTCCTAACAATGCACACTCAAATGGACTGGAGCACATTTATTAGCCCGGGGAGAGAGCTCCATCAACATCTTTTTAATGAAATCCTGAGAGCAGCCTCCTGGATGCCTGCCCAAAGTGAGCGAGCTGGAGAGAGACGCTAGGAAGGGCGAAGACTGACAGCAAGATGAAGAAGAGAAAACGGTGATGGCGCTAAAAAAAAAAAAAAAAAATATGAGGCGAATGGTACTTCGGAGATGTTGGTTTGGAAGCCACTCTTGGGAATGTCTGGCAGAGAGATGGACGCAGGTCTTGTAGCACATATACGGTGAAAAATCGCTTCATGTTGTCGCCGTGTTAAACTGGTAATGTATTAAGATTCTTAAACTATTCCTGTTATTGTCTATAAAGATAAGAGCGGGGAGATGACATGGTCACACAGAGCCACCATACCTCTCTATGTTAAGTAAAAAAAGATTCAAATATGAGCTTCACGCTATGCCTCCCGAGGTTAATTTTTGCTCATTGATTGACAGGCCAAACAATGTCGTTATTATACTTGGGAAAATGTCAGTTAGATGACTTCTACTGTTGTCTACTGTCACATCCCAGGAATGTCCCGTTGTTTAGATTTGTCTGCATAACACACTCAAAAGTGACAAAATGCTTGTGCTGCTAGATCTTATCAATCAATTGCTTGAGGCCAAAGTGCCACACTATTTAGATTTAGGTGCACAAAACAAATTGTTTGTGTTAATCAAACCAAAACAATAGCATGTGGTCGCCACGGTTTTGCAACTTCACTCGACTGCTGTTTTTAAAAAGTGTATTAATTAATAAATCAAGTTGTTTTGTGGTAAATATGGCCTAAAAATATGCATATCAAAGCAAACGTGACATATTTTTTTTGCCTAAATTAAGGATTTTCAAGCTGAAAAATGGCTAAAGGAACTAGAATAAAATGTTCAGGCATTCAGAAGACCCATTCAAGATGCGGTGATTGATATGCAGTGTTGCACACTAGTCACTAGGTGTCAGTAATATTACTGTAATGTTTGGTGAGACACACACACACTTTATTTTATTACCGTAACAACAATCGTTTATTGCAGGTGAATTATCTCAAAGCAGACACATTATTGCCTCATAAAAACATTGGCTACTATGGCGGCCACATCCCACACCAAGCTAAAACTCAAATCTGAACCCCCGACGACACTCCACTCCTTCTAAGGAACGCATTTATAGCAACACACACAAAGACGAGTTGTATTTATGTCCTAAATGGCTTATTTACTCTTACTATGTCTACTATATTGGGTAATCAAATGTAAAGGACTATAGGGGTGTTAGTTAGTGTCTGGAGGGCTCTAATACAGTTAGAATAAACATGTTTAGAAGGTCACGAACAGGCGAAAGCAATTTTGAGTCATTCATACGCAATACAGGTTAAATTGCGTTAATATTTGTTGTCAGATTAATAACGGCAGTGGATTAAATCGCAAGTTCCTTTTGACAGTCCTAGTTTTTTTGTTTGCCCGTGCTTGTGTTTGTAAAGGAAGGACAGGCGCGTACCGCTGCATAATATCAAACCAAGACTTGCAAGTCAATAACTTCATGTTCTTTTGTTAAATAAGGTTGAAAAATATTAATAATGTTTCTTTGAGGTGGAGGTTACAAATGAGCTCTGTCGGGATCACCCATTAGCGCTGCCGATGAATGTAAGATACCCATCATTATTTCCTTTATTCCATGCTAATATCAGAAGGACCTTGGCCTTATAAGTCATTTACAGCTCGTGGAAATTAGGCAATTTCTCTCCCATGAGTTGGTCTTATTGAACTGGAGGACAGACCTGATTTTCCCCAAGTATATGTTATCTTTACTGTGGTCGTTACTCGGCAGAAATTAATAATGACAAAAAAAGAGCATTTAACATAGAACCTGGCCAGAAAGCTTTTTCAATGAATGGTGTAAAAAGAAGAATTAATTAACACCATTACTTACATATATTAACGTTACAGACCACAAAAACATTTAATTCCAGCAGTATCTATAAAACACCACTAGGTGACAGTATTACTCTCCAAACTCTCCTCAAGGGGTGAGGAATTTTGCTTTATTTTGGTTTTATTTAACCTTAACAGTTGTGTACAACTATTCACTTAACAACCATATAAAACTCAACAATCAATGCAAGAAGAGGGAAAACCCATTACAAAGCATGACTGGGAAGCTTCATGTTGTATTCCGGGGATTCAGTTTCCAAAAGTGGAGCTTTCAAGCTTCCACCGCGGTGGGGATGCCAGATTCAGATCACGTTCTCAGTCATTGCGCTGGTGAGTCATGCTTATCATAGGGAGCGTGTGGGGGGTTGAGACGGGAGTGGGGGTGGGGGTGAGCGTCTCTCCACATGTGCTCTGCTCAGTCGTGTAAACTGGCAAATTAATACTGGCACCCACGGTGGTCGCAAATGCAGTCGTTTCGAGTGCGCTCGTGCTAACAGCAGACTGGAATGACAGCAAAGCCATTGGGTTTGAATACATGATTAGAATCCGGCCATGCCTGCTGGAGCCGCTTAGTGCTGAATTTATGTCGCGCTCCAATGCAGCATATTTTTGAAACAATGGTCGTTTTTGAACTGGCCCGCAAATAGTCAGGGCTTGACATTTTGTATATATATTTTTTACCTTTATCCGCAAAAACATAATTAAACAGCAGGCCAACTTGGTATTCATCCCCAGTTAGGTTTCTGTCTAACATTTCAGTAATGACTCAAATAATTTATGGTATCGTTATTATGACACCCAAAAATGACGTGTCATACGGACACCGACTTGACTGTATAAATAATATGCAAGATAAAAAAAAACCAACAAGCCAGCATGGAACCCAGAGAGAAAAGATGCAAATAGCAAGCGGCCAAGTGACAGCAAACAGCAGCACATCGTGAAAGCGGCGGAGCACAGCGGAGAAAATGTCGATCGGGTCGAGCGAGGATTTGACGGATGAGCTTTGTTGCGGGCTCCGCGCGACCTCGCCTTTCAACCTCTCTCAGCCTCAATGACACCAACAAACATACTGGCACACTAACTGGAAAAAGCACCCGGAAGGCTTGGGATGTACTATATATACGGATGAGCACATATCCATAACACCTTCCAACGAGTATGTGCCCCGAGTCTTCCAAGCAAGAAGTCCACTAATACGAGAAGCTGCCCAAGACTAGACCTCCGTTTGGAAAACATCTGGGTGTGAGTTGAGCTTTTACTTTGGCTTTCTGGCAACACTTCTTGCAAAAGAAGGAGTAGCTTCCACAAGAGGTTGAACATTTTACAGTGGTTAACTTCTTTTTACACTTGTGTCAGCTGGGATAGGTTCCAGCATACCCGCAACCCTAATGAGGATAAGCGGTATAGAAAATGAATGGTACATATTTAAGCGTGTGCACCAGCCTGGACACAAACATCTCTCTGTTCTGAGGGCAGACAGAACCACAGTGGAACGTCCCCACGCAGTGAATGATGCTCTTTTGTAACTTCATTCCGACCTCAACACATCAACAGCAGTACAATTCCAGCACCATATGCTGTATATATCTCCAACTCACACAGATCCGTTCATCCTGGGACAGCCACTTTCTTGCAAAAACGGGAGATGCATTCAGGGACACATCGAATATCACAAAACTGGCGAGTTTGTGTGTGTAAATAAACAGGGAGTGGATATTCTTATCAGTCCCTTCGTAACTCTTAATTCAGATGTATAATTTGCTACATTTTCGTATGCTGGACAGCAATCACAGTGTTAAAAATAACATATAAAACCTTCTCAGCACTTTAATCCATCCAATTCAGAGACTTATTATCTTCTAAAACTGGTGGCACAGTTTTTGTTGTATTCCCTTTTCAAAAACAGGATAACGCTCTCACCAAAATACATTTGAAAATATGTGTCGTTTATGGCTCTCTAAGCCCGAAAGGTTCCCGACCCCTGTTCTTACGCAATCCCCGAGTTATCGTTTGTTAACATTATTATCGTCTTCATATGAACAGCGGTTAACATGACATGTGTGACACTAAATATAGTAAGATGGGTGAGATGGGGGATGGGTTGTCACTCAAGTTGTTAAAATGAATAACAAATTCTTCAATTATTTTTACACTTGTGTGACAATTAAGAATGTTCAAAAACAAATAATTATGTGAAGGTTATTTGCAATGTGTATCACGTTTGAGTGATTATTATTTATTTTTTATTTATTTATTTATTTATTTTTTATTTTTTTTGTCTTGTCCAGCATCATAACAGCTGAATGGGAGTCAAGCTGCCTTTAAATGCTGAGCAAAATTTCTTTGCCAAGGGAGATTTCATAATCCAGTGATTATTATTTTACAGAGGGGTTAACTTCTTTTTACAATTGTGTGACGATTTGTGTAAAAAGTGAAACCCTGCGGCGCATCTTCTACCATCTACCAGGAACCGCCTTCAGCTAACGTCATCTTTCAAGTTAGTAGTTGTTGTGGTGTTATTGTTTTTTACATCCTAATATTAAGTGTAGGGCTGCACGGTGGCTGAGTGGTTAGCACATTGGCCACACAGTCAGGAGATCTGGAAGACCTGGGTTCAAATCTCCGTTGGGCATCTCTGTGTGGAGTTTGCATGTTCACCCCGTGCGTGTGTGGGTTTTCTCCGGGTACTCCGGTTTCCTCCCACATTCCAAAAACATGCATGTTAGGTTAATTGGCGACTCTAAATTGTCCAT
>QODF01000031.1:2437278-2518417 GCA_024372805.1 Oostethus manadensis | reverse complement strand
TATCCTTCATCACCCTAACCTGCTGCACGTCCTTCCCATCTCTGTCCCTCTGCCTTGCCAACCTGTATAGATCTTTCTCTCCCTCCTTGCTGTCCAACCTAGCATACAAGTCATCATAAGCTCCTTGTTTGTCCTTTGCCACCTTTACTTTCACCTTACGCTGCATCTCTCTGTACGCCTGTCTACTCTCTTCAGTCCTCTCAGTGTCCCACTTCTTCTTAGCTAACCTCTTACTCTGTACACACTCCTGCACCTCCTCATTCTACCACCAAGTCTCCTTACCTACTTTCCTTCCAGATGACACACCAAGTACTCTCCTACCTGTCTCCCTGATCACAGTAGCTGTAGTTGTCCAGTCATCTGGAAGGACTTCCTGGCCACCCATAGCCTTTTTCAACTCCTTCCTAAAAGTCACGCAACACCCCTCCTTTTTTAGCTTCCACCATTTCGTCCTCTGCCTCTGCCTTTATCCTACACCCCACCATCCTATGCTGTCTGGCTACACTACCACTGCTTTGAAGTCACTGACCTCCTTCACGTTACATCTTCCACACAAGATGTCTACCTGTGTGCTCCTACCTCCACTCTTATAGTTCACCCTATGTTCCTGTCTTTTCTGGAAGAAAGTATTCACTACAGCCATTTCCATCCTTTTTGCAAAGTCGACCACAATCTGTCCTTCTGCGTTCCTCTCCTGGATACCAAACTTGCCCATCATCTCCTCATCATCTCTGTTTCCTGCACCAACATGTTCATTGAAGTCCGCACCAATGACAACTCTCTCACTTGTGGGGATGTTCTGCATCACCAGAATGTGTCTCTCTCCTCCATCTCACATCCTACCTGTGGAGCATACCCACTAACAACATTGAACATCACACCTTCAATTTCTAGCTTCAGGCTCATCATTCTATCTGACACTCTTTTTACCTCCAGGACATTGCTAGCAAACCCCTCCTTCAAAATCAACCCTACTCCATTTCTCCTCCTATCTACACCATGATAGAACAGCTTGAACCCTGCTCCTAAGCTTCTAGCCTTGCTACCGTTCCACTTGGTCTCCTGGACACACAATAACTCTCCTCTGCATCATGTCAACTAATTCTCTACCTTTTCCTGTCATAGTTCCAACATTCAAAGTCCCAACTCTTAGTTCTAGACTCTTGGCATTCCTCTTCTCTCTCCTCCTACGGACACACCATCCTCCTGTTCTTCTTCGACCAACACTAATGCAGTTTCCACCGGCACCCTGTCGGTGAACAGCACCGGCGGCGGACGTTTTTTACCCGGGCCACGTCCGATCCGGTATGGAAGTCATTTGTTTGATTCGCATGTTCTGGTTTGGCCAAGTTTTACGTCAGATGCCCTTCCTGACACAACCCTCTGTATTTATCAGGGCTTGGGACCGGCACAATAAGACATTGGCTTGTGCCCCTTTGCGGCTACATTCATCTCTTGACATATACTTGTCTTTAAAACACATAACAAGGGCACTAAGGAAAAGTAACAAAGAAGTTTCTACCTGGACATGAAAAACACTTTTCTGTATAATTTCTCCGTGTCGTCACGTTTATTCAAATACTAACTTTATTTTGAGAATTCTCCTTTTGTACCTGCGAGCACTGACTCACAGGCTATTTACCTGCAAGCTTTTGATCTCTGCTTTTGCATGTGTCAAAATACATCACAGAGAAGTCCTAAAATAGGTCCCTTTTCATAGCACAAGGCATTAATATTCATACCCTTTGATAATCCATCCATATACAGAATTACCACAGAACTACCAATATGCGGCATAATCAGAGCGTAAAGAATGCATCATTTGCATCACCTGTCCCCGAGGCAGTTAGAGGTAAAAGGTAAAACATTCTTAGAAACTGGTGAGGGCGGTGAAATGCACAATGAGCTGCGATGAACTGCAGTAAAAAGTCAAAGTATGACCATAGTGCAAAGTATACCAAAGTACAAAGCGCATTGAAATTATATGCTGCACTGTGACTGGCCTTTTTATGTCCCTTGCCTGCAATATAACATCATTCATTAATAAATACTGTACACTATGCTGGAGAAACACACCAGGGGTGAGAGCAAGTCCGTGTTTTGCAAGTTTTGAGTCTCTCAAATCAAGTCTCAAGTAAAGACAAGTCAAATGAAGGCACGTCGAGTTAATTCCGGTCATAAGCTTGACATATTTATGTTCTAAGTCATAAGAACTGTTTAGAGTTTCCCAACCAAAATTCCACTGTATCAATATATTACATTTGCCAATACAATTAATTATTTTTGAATTGTTTTACCCTCCCATGAGCTCACCAGAGAGTTTGCGGCTGGTTTGCGGCTGGAGGAGGAGGGCTTGGCGGTCCGATCCTCGGCTACAGAAGCTATTTGTCGGAATGTGGAATGACACCTCTCTGGCAGGGAAGGAGCCTGAGCTGGTGGGTGAGGTGGAGAAATTCCGGCTAGATATAGTCGGACTTACCTCAACGCACAGCAAGGGCTCTGGAACCAATCCTCTTGAGAGGAGCTGGTCTTCATTCCACTCTGGTGTTGCCAGCAATGAGAGATGACAGGCAGGGGTGGCAATTCTTGTTGCCCCCTGGCTCGATGCGGCTGATCGGAGTTGTGGCCATAAAGTGGTCGGTGCCTGTCGTGGTGGTAATCCCAGACCCGTTGGTGGACACCAGTGGTGAGGGATGCCGTCAAGCCGAAGAAAGAGTCCCAGCAGGCCGTTTTGGCCCATGGGACTGTGGAGGCAGCTGACAGGTACCGGCAGACCAAGTGGTCTGCGGCTCTGGCAGTCACTGAGGCAAAAACCCGGACATGGGAGAAGTTCGGAGAGGCCATGTAAAACAACTTCCGGATGGCTTCAAAGAGATTCTGGACCACCACCCGTTGTCTCCGAAGGGGGAAGCAGTGCACAGTCAACACTGTGTATGGTGGGGACGATGTGCTGCTGAACTCGACTCGAGATGTTGTGAACCGGTGGAGGGAATGCTTTGAAGACCTCCTCAATCCCACCGAAGCGTCTTGCAACATGGAAGCATTACCTGGGGACTCTGAGGTGGATTCTCCTATCTCTGGGGCTGAGGTGGTCAAAAAGCTCCTTGGTGGCAAGGTCCTGGGGGTGGATGAGATCCGCCCGGAGTTCCTTAAGGCCCTGGATGCTGTGGGCGTGTCTTGGTTGACACGACTCTGCAGCATCGCGTGGACATTGGGGTCGGTGCCCCTGGACTGGCTGACCGGGATGGTGGTCCCGCTTTTCAAGAAGGGGGAGGGTGTGCTCTCGTGCTATCGTGGGGTCACACTCCTCAGCCACCTTGGTAAGGTCTATTCATGGGTTCTGGAGAGGAGGATCCGCCGGATAGTCGAATCTCGGATTTCCGATTTAGGAGGAGCAGTGTGGTTTCCGTCCTGGTCGTGGAACTGTGAAACCAACTCTATACTCTCGGCAGGCTCCTTGAGATTGCATGGGGGTTTGCCCAACCAGTCTGCATGTGTTTTGTGGACTTGGAGAAGGCATTTGACTGTGTTCCTCGGGGAATACTGTGGGGAGTGCTCCGGGAATATGGGATATCGGACCACGTAATCCAGGCGGTTCATCCCTGTATGACGGGTCTCAGAGGTTGGTTCGCATTGCCGTCAATAAGTCGGACCCGTTTCCGGTGAGAGTTGGACTTCGCCAGGGCTGCCCTTTCTCACGGATTCTGTTCATTACTTTAATAGACAGAATTTCTAGGCGCAGCCAGGGCATTGAGGGGTTTTGGTTTTGTGGCCGCAGGATTCGGTCTTTGTTTTTTGCAGATGATGTGGTTCTGTTGGCTTCATCGAGCAGTGACCTTCAACTCTTACTGGATCGGTTAGCAGCTGAGTGTGAAGCGGGATGAGAATCAGCACCTTCGAGTTTGAGTCCATGGTTCTCGCCCTGTAAAGGGTGGATTGTCATCTCCGGGTCAGGGATGAGGTCCTGCCTCAAGTGGAGGAGTTTCAGTACCTCGGGGTCTTGTTCACGAGTGAGGGAGGGATAGAACGCGAGATGGATGGCGGATTGGTGCGGCGCCTGCAGTGACGCGTACTCTGCACCGGTCTGTCGTGGTGAATTGAGAGCTGAGCCCAAAGGCAAAGCTCTCAATTTATCGGTTGATCAACGTTCCTACCCTCACCTATGGTCATGAGCTTTGGGTAGTGACTGAAAGGACAAGATAGCAGGAGCAAGCGGCCGAAATGAGTGTTCTCCGCAGGGTGGCTGCGCTCTCCCTTAGAGATAGGGTGAGAATCACCGTCATCTGGGACAAACTCGGAGTAGAACCGCTGCTCCTCCGCATTGAGAGGAGCCAGATGAGGTGGCTCGGGCATCTGGTTAGGATGCCTACCGGACGCCTCCCTAGGGAGGAGTTCAGGGCATGTCCGACCGGTAGGAGGCCTCGAGGAAGACCCAGGACATGTTGGAAAGACAATGTCTTTCGGCTGGTCTGGGAATGCATCGACATCTGCCGGGAAGAACAGGACAAAGTGGCCGGGGAGAGGGAAGTCTGGGTTTCTCTGCTTGGGTTGCTGCCCCTGCGACCCGACCTCGGATAGTCGTAAGAAAATAAATGAATGAATTGTTTTTTTTTTTCTTTTTTTTTGCTGGAAATGAAATAATAACAATAACGTTAGTTGAACACTTTGAATGGGGCCACGTTTTACTCAACATATTCACCGAAAATGTCAAATTTTCAAGTCATAAGACTAAAGTAAGAGTCAGCCCGTGTTAATTTATGTCTTTGATGAAAAGTCTAAATTAAGTCCACACGTGTGGCGAATACAATGCACTTACAGAAAGTATGTCAGTGCGGGGTCATTTACAAAGCTATTAAGGCTCAGTTGAATAAGATTACCACCATATTAACCCAAATACGAAAAGCATTTTTTTTCCATTGTACATTGAGGTTCTTGAGAGTTATAGCAATGTACTCATACAAACTTTTCCATATGCACTTCACAGTGTTTCTTCCTGTCACCCACACACAGCAGAGTCCTGGAGCGATGCGGCAAAACCTCATTCTGATATGCATCGGCAATGTAAATCTGAATGACAGTTTGTCTCAGTGTATACCTGCACCGAGTCACATGATAAATACACCAAACAAGCTTGTTTGTATAAAAATCTCAAGGCAGACTAAATACTTGATGAATGTCCACATAAATACACACACACTCATTCATATTTAAGCAAATTCAGGCGTGCTGGGAGTCCTAACGACGCGTGATGCATGTTCATGAGTATATTTTTGAATTAAGAAGAGGAGAGTCAGGCGATGAACTAACGATGGCTGCTAATAATTACAGATCTGTGGTGTGGAGGAGCTAATGAGGAGCCAAAGCCTCCCATGATGCCCCAGTAATAATGAATGATGAGTGAAAGATAAGGAGGCAGAGAGGCAGGCAGGCGGAAGCGATGGGAGCTGTCAGTTGGAGAGGGCGCCGCGCCCTTTGGTTTCTGTGCACTCTGGGCATGTCAACGAGAGAGCAGCCTTCCCATAGGAGACTTGTCTCCTCACTAATGAAGATGTGACAGGACGAGAACTACAGCCCAAGACTGCAGAGCATCGGGGAAGCAGAACCTCGTCTTGAAATAGAATTATGATGCGACCGGCTTGCAATGTTAATGTAAAAGAATTATAAGGACGCTTATCTAGAATCACAGTGTACTCACCAAAGAACTGGTGTAGCTGGGATCAGAGGTGTCCTCCTGCAGGTACCGCGACAGGCCGAAATCCGACACTTTACACACCAGGTTGCTGTTCACCAGAATGTTGCGTGCAGCTAAGTCTCGGTGCACGTAGTTCATCTCGGAGAGATATTTCATGCCGGCCGAGATCCCGCGCATCATTCCCACCAGCTGGATCACGGTGAACTGACCATCGTTTTGCTGCAG
Source organism: Oostethus manadensis (assembly GCA_024372805.1). NCBI lineage: Eukaryota > Metazoa > Chordata > Actinopteri > Syngnathiformes > Syngnathidae > Oostethus > Oostethus manadensis. Next base: position 2,512,500 of record QODF01000031.1, on the reverse strand, counting down.
GGTGAAAAAAAAAACCATTTAGACGTCTTAGACGTCTTATGTATTAGTGTAGCTGTCACTTTCACAATCATATTACCCGAAATAGTATACATATTAGGAGTAAATACGACCTTTAAGAAAACAACAAGACTTGTGTGTTGAGTGTTGTTATACATGTGTTCCCTTGGGGCGCAGAGTGAGGTGCGGACATCTTGCCTTGGGTTACGGCTGCAACAGTGGTCTGTTGTTTCATTTGTGATTATTGTGCCTGTTCGATAATTCAAGCTTGCATAAAAGCCTGTTGTTCCAGCAATCAAGTCTGGTGCTTGTGTGTCTCACCGAACATCACAGTAACATTACTGACACCTATTGGCAAGTGTAGAATACTACACCAACCAATCTTTGCACCATTTGAATGTCATATTTTTAGATTTTAGTTCATTTAGCCACTGGCTAATATTGGCTCAATTTAGGCAAAAATACATCACATTTGCTTAAATACGCACATATTTTTACTAATAATAGGCTGCATTCAAGCACAAAACAGCATGATATAATAATTAACATACTATTACCATATACCCTCACTAATAGGTTTGCCATGCAAACATAACTTCTTTGGAGGAGGCAATGATGTCATGCACACTATAGTTCTAATGCACACACTCTTGGAAGTTTTTCTCTTGGCATGCAGAAAAAACAACAACAGCTTGTGTTGGTGCCACTTTGACACATACAGTACTCTTGATGTTTTCTGTTAATGTTGTAATCAACGCACAATTGGCATAAAAGCAGCTTGATGGGAGTCCTAAATACATGATAATTATTACCCTATGAACTGGCAAGATAACACAAAGTGTACCTAACGTGTACATTAATGACCATTTACCACTTTGCCTAGTGATTCATATTTGTTCAAAGGAATAAATTATGTCTGCATCCTTTCCAATGAACTAACAAGCATACTTGTATTCATTAAACAGAATGATGTTAGTGCATTGTTCAATTTGGGAATGCTTTTCTCTTTCTAGCGTGTGGGCTCAGTGAGCATTCCCTCCCTTCTGAGGAGCTTTGAAACCCCCACCATTCTTCCCGCTTGGAACACAGGAACAAATACGAGGGAGGAAGCAGATCGATGGAAACACAAGTCGGATGTGGCGGTTAGCAAAGCCAGCTTCAAAGAGGCCCTTTAAACCGGCCGCAGATCAAAGTAGAGCCGAGCAGCCGTCCGTGAGATTGAAGGATAAAAAAGGTGAGTAGAATGTTGATTACCTTTCCAAAGATAAAAGAAAGAGGGAGGAGTCCATTAATAAATTGGGACATTAATAATGGAGTGTTTAAGTGAGCCGTTGCCATGGACATTCTTACACATTAGTAGACATCAGCTGATACCTCAATCACTGGTGTGTGTGAGTGACAAGAAGAAAAGCTTTGATTCATTAGGGGAAACGTCATTTGGCACCACTGGTTGATTCACGTGTATAAATCTCAGAATATAAGACGACCTGTCTGTTTACAGACATTTCAGTCAGTACCGTATTTATCTCCACCATTCGGGCAGGGACACATGGAGCGATCATTTGATTGGTTGCTTTTGAGTTGTTGGTTGGTTTGTTAGTGGGGAGGTTTATGCCAGCTGTTTAGGGGTTACATAGGGCGGTGCATGGACAGCCCATTCATTTTGCTGCAGATGGAAGACTTTGTACTGACTCTTTACAGTTATAGTCCACTTGCATCAGGGTCAAGTGGGCGCAAGGACCCACACGATCCAGCAGATGGAGCTGGGGTGAAAAAAGCGTCAGTTGGCATTATTGCCACCTACAGCACATGGGTACCAAACAACATTTTTAAGCTCAGCAGAAGTATATTTTAGGAGATTGATTCCAATTACTGTCAGTTAACAGTGTCGCATTAAGGAACTGCTCACCCTTAGAAACGAGTCGAGGGCTCCGTTCTCCATAAACTCTGTGACGATCATGACAGGACGGCTTTTGGTAACCACACCCTCCAGGCGGATGATGTTGGGATGGTCAAACTGGCCCATGATGGACGCCTCGGACAGGAAGTCACGTCTCTGCTTCTCAACGTAGCCCGCCTTTAGTGTTTTGATGGCGACAAAGATCTCCCTCTTACTGGGCAGCTTCAGGCGGCCCTTGTATACCTCCCCAAACTCGCCTAGAGCAGAATAGCAGATCAGGGTGTCATCTTCAAACAGAAGGACTGATCATTTTCCCTGCATTCAATTTCTACTAGTTTATTCAATGATTCAATTCCAAGTCCCGGTCCCGCTCCTCGTATACCGTATTAAGCGGAATATAATAATATTTTTTTTCCGTTGAAAAAACCTAGTCTAGAGATTTAAGCATTCAGTATACATATGATTTCAATTATCTTCACAAAATTCTGGTTTTGAGAAGTGACCGAAAGGACAACATCATGGATATAACCGGCCGGAATGAGTTTTCTCTGCAGGGTGGCTGGGCTCTCAGAGATAAGTTGTGAAGCACTGTCATCCGGGAAAAACTCGGTATAGAGCCACTGCTCCCCATTGAAAGCAGCTAGATGAGGTGGCAGGGGCATCTAGTAAGAATGCCCTCTGGATGCCTCCCTGGAGCGGTGTTTAGGGCATGTCTGACGTTGGTAGGTGGCCTTGGGGAAAACCCAGGACACCTTGAACAGACTATGTTTCTTAACAGGCCTAGGAACACCTCAGGATCCTCCGAGAGGAGCTGGACGAAGTACCCGAGGAGAGGGAAGTCTGGGCTTCCCTGCAAAGGCTGCTGCCCCCTTGATCCGACCTTGGATAAGCCGAGAAAGATGGATGCATTGACAACAAAAATTTGGTCTTATATTGAGGGTCAGCTTATATTTGGATCAATACAGTATTAATGCCTTCAACAACCAATCTTTTTAACGTTTCCAACAATGTGACCCAATGAAGACCTTAAAAACAAGTAGCCACATACACTGCCGATCAAAATCTTCAAAACAAGTTCAGGGAGTGTAGTCTCTTCTTCGGGGAGAATAACATCACACATTTGGACCATCCAGCTTTTTCTTCTTATTTAAATCCCATAAAGAACATTTGGGGATGAATGACAAGGGAAGTTTATAAAAATGGCCATCAGTTCCAAACAGTTGAAACACTCTTTGTGATGCCATCTTCACCACTTGGAGCAATGTTCCCACTAGCTTCCTGGAAACACTCGCATCAAGCATGCCCAAACCAATTTTTGAAGCGATTAACAAGAACGGTGGAGCTACTTATTACTGAGTCCTACTGAGAACATTTTTTGTTCTCGTTTGGAGAGTTTTTTGTCATTTTTTGAGCGATGGTATTAAACTTTTGATCAGCTGATAAACAGCCGTTTTTAATTGTTGTATTTAATAATTTACTTTTTCAAAGTGCTTTTTGTCACTCTCCCCCTTTTTACTTTTGCATTTTGTAGCTCTACTTAAGACCTCATTAAGATCCAAATGAGCAAAAAGTAATTTTTTAAGATTTTGATCAGGTCTGTAGTCCTTTGTCAAACCAAAGACATATCCCCAAGTCAACAAATTTTTTAATCTTTAATGTTTAACTCTCCACTATCCTCGTTTTGTCACTTCCTCTCACCTTGTTTGCTGAGTAGGCCAATCAGGAGGAGCTATTCCAGGCCCAAACTCATTACCGGGCTTATTTTGGCCTCAAAGAAAACCCCCCGATGTGGTGTCAGCAGTAACACAAATCTTGCCTGAAAAAAATACTTACCTGATCACTCTTAACCAAAGACATAACGCACAACTATTATTACTCAATCAATACAGGGAAGGCGGAAAATGATTACATAAACTGTAATTAGACCCCAAGCAGAGCGTCTGCAATGTGGGGCAGGGCTGGAGCTATTTCCAATACCGTTAGGTCCCACAGTAGCTGGCCTACATTCAGCTGATGTCCATGGATTCACCAAAACTGTCTGGCTTTGGAACCTTGACTCACTTCTGTTCTACCACAGAGATGCAAACATGAATGCACAACATGTAGAAATGCACGAAAGGAAACAAAGCCACTATACCTGCACCGATGACCTCCTCGATTTTAACAGTGGAGACATCAATCTCCTTGGCAAACTCATGCACGGCTTCGTTGGGGTCCTCGTATGTAAAGGGGTCGATGTAGATCTTCATCCCGGGGGAGCCTGAGAAGTGGGTCGGGCAGCCCAGTGGGGAGGGGCAGTTAGACATGTCGGCTCGCAAAGAGAGTTCTAGAACAACCAAGAAGAAGAAGAAACCAATCTCTTTTGCTTTTTTTTTCATTAGGCTCATGTGTTGTGTTAATGGCTGGCTGAATGCAATTGACCTTGAGGTCGTAACTTCAATCACACTGTGAAACAGTAGTACTTCCCATCACTGCAAGCTTTTAGCAGTATTAATGAGGATAGCTAAAGTTGATATATGGTGCTCCTTAAGATGAATGCAAGGCTACTACTGGGTGGAATTGATTATCGTACCACACATTGGACATACTGCACACTATAGGTGGGGGGTCAAACAGGCAGTTTAGGTTCCACGTAAAGATAAATGTTAACTGGGAAATTCTGAGTTGGCAAGGGCGAGGCAGTCTGCACCTCCGAGGCTGGATTTACACTGCGGGACTGAGTGCTTGTATCTGTCTGTTTACATGACCCATATCTCCAAACACAATGTTGGTGTTGGCTGAACACCTGAGCAACCCACATCCTCACAACACGGCCAAAACAATGACTAATTATTGATTAACTTTCTGCACTTCCTTATGTCTGACAAATGTAAGACGGGCTCTTCTGGTGGAAATATGGGAAAGAAACGCCATCACCATGGAAGTGGAAAAAAACGTCATGGCTCTGAGAGGGGAAAAACACCTACCAAGTTGGCAGCACTTTTGGTATGAAAACTGTCAAGGGCATCATGAAGGATATACACTGTACACCTTCAGCACTTTAAAGCATATTTTGCTATGAAAGCGACAGTAATAACTAAGCACAGCGGTCTTTTCATTTGTTCTGCTTTTTCTATCATCTCTCATTTAATCTAAACTGTATTGTATATGTCCTTTATGTGTTCTGTGTACAGGTGTGAGATCCGCCGTACACCTAAACTCGACTTGCATCACGGAACTCGAACGTAGTACCCACTTGTAGTGGGTTTTCACATTTCGGAATTATCAATCTGTATCCATTTATTGTTTGCCATTTGGTTGAATTGTTCGATTGTCCCGATTGTACAGTACAATTGTAAAAAAATCGGACTTTGTAGGTTCCTCTGTATGAATAAAATAAAGCAGACAGAAAGAAAAATGAAGGGACAGATGAGGTAAATGTAGACATCTTTTTCCACCCTCTGGCAGTCTCTCCTCTTTGATAGTGCTAGAACCAATTTTCCCCGACCAAGCTCATAAAGAGATAAAAACCACTGCACCATCTACTCGCCCTTTATGCCACTCCTTGATGGGTGAGCAGAGTTCCTCGGACCGGCAAACAAAAGGCCAGATTCCCCGTGTTGACGGAGCGAGCGGGCAGGCAAGCACTTGTAAACACATCCAATACACACCATCACTAGATGGACATAACCGTAAACAAGCAGATGTCAAATCATCATTTCTATAGTGGGACCCGAAACAGACCTCTTTCACTGAGCGTGGCAAAAAAAAAGAAATCTTGGCAGTCATGATTAGAATAAACCCATCTCCATCAAGTCAATTTGGGGACTTTTTCATTTGCATAAAACATATGGTGACGGTGAGGTCCCAAGACATGAGAGGAGATAAGGTCTAGTCTTAGAGGGATCAAGGTACCTCACCTCCATTTTGACTAAACGCTGATTCTGGTTGCAACACTAATTGCCTTGAACCCTCCCTGTCTGTGTGAACCTAATTGCTCATTAGAGATTCCATTCAGATTAGATTCAAGGTAATCCATTAGGGTTTATAGCTCAGTATTCTAGAAAAATGGATTTCATTTGTGGCTGTTGCCAAGCTGCAGCAGCACCTGATGAAACATACGGGGACACAATCAAACCTACACCAGCATGCAACATACATAACAGTAACCCATTATTCTCTAATCCACAACCCACTTTCATATATTATTTAAAATCTAACAGCAGGCCGCTCTTGACTCCCTTTTAACTGGAGTCATCTTTTTGATGGCCATTTCATAAATGAAACAGCTTCTTCCTTAAATATTTCAAAAGGCCCTCATCTGCGTGTGTGAAGCAAATGTATCCACCGTTCTATTTTTTTCACCCATAAAACAACAGCACTTCCGGCAGGGAGGTTAAATGTTGCAGCGGAGACTCCCCAGCCTAGCTCACGACCTCATGTCATACCCTTTTCTAATTAAATGGACGGTTAAAATGCTTTAAAAAATAAATACAAAAATTAACAGACACACTCATGCTTTATCGAATATTTTCAGTTGAACACGGCTATAAATCAGAGTTAGCGGCACTGCACTAAACTGTGTTATTCTCACCAGCGTCCAGCATTTACCCCGCTATTAGTCTGCCCCGCTCATTTAGTAAATGGCCCTAATGTGGCCGCAAATCAACTGAACAACGGTCACGGTTGAAGTAATCTATTACAGCCCCAATGGCCACAATGTAATTGCTCTAAAATTTGTAAACAAACAGACTTTCTGGCATAAGCATAAGGCACACTTGTGCAATTTAATGAAGCCCTTATACTGAGAATGATGTATTAAATAACATTATCTAGTGCACCGAGGCTCTCATACTAAAAAAAAAATAAAGGATGCGGGGGCCACGTTTACATTTTTTTAAACCAACCTATGTAGCTAGGCAGAGACACTTTTTACATTCAAAGAAAATGAACAGCATGCATCTCAGCTTCGTGTTATTGGTGACAAATTTTTTCTCAAGACATCACACTTTTTTGATGTTTTTTCCTTTTTCAAATCCAATTTTTTAAACAAAGATGTTATTTAAATATTTCCTTCATTTCTTTCTTTCTTTTTAATATCATGTCTTTATTCTACAAGTATTTTGACTTTATGGTTTTACCCAACATAATTTCCTTAAAATTGCAACTTTATATTTTGTTTTGTTTGTTTCTCATTGAAATAAATTTTCCCTGTATTTTTTACTTATTGTGATTTTTTTTTCTTTTTTTGGCTGTTTTTTTTAGTATTCTTGCTTGACTAATGGCCCGGCCGGCCTCTGCAGTTTTACACCAGTGTAAGCAATGATAATCAACACTGAGTGTACATTTTCAAAGTATTTCAGCCACAATTTAGTAAGTAAACGTTGCAAATGAATTAAAAACCCCACACCAAATTGACGCCTCCTGTGACCCTTTCACAAATAACAGATGGTGCTGATCAGTGAATGTATGAATGATAATAATAAACAATGCACACTGTTAGCAAAAGCACATATGGCTTGAAGAAACAGCTCTAAAACGGCACACTTTTCAACACTGACCCAAAAATAATTAGGGATTGGAAAATAAAACAAATACCTAAATAACATGCATTTATTACCGTACTTAGTATATACTAGTATAGATATTTAATTACAAATGAGAAAAATAAATAAATAAATAAATTGAATAATAAATATAATCATTAATTTAATTAAAAAACAGGCCCCATGACCCTAATGAGGATAAGCAGCAAAGAAAATGGATGGATGGAATAAAAAATAGGTTTATTATTATTTCAAATGTGATTTAGTACAAAAAAAGGTCCATGCCTGAAGATCAGTAAAAAAAACACCCACTGTATGACTTCCGCTTCCAACTAGCAATGTTCTGCGAGTTTATGATGCTATTTTCAGTCATTGCTGGCTTCAAGCATTGCAGCCTGTAGTATTACGCAGTGTACTGTAATTACCAAACTGAGTCCAATCTTAGACAACAATGCATGAGCCATTGCAAGATTGGAAGGAAGGAAAAAACCCAAAATGGGATCGCCTATCAGCGCATTCTCATATTTGATGATTGATGACTTTGATTCCGTTACTGCCTTCATGGCATTTTGGTATGGCCAAACTAGGTCTTGGCTCTCGCGTGGCAGCTTTAATGAATCCTGCTTGCTGTAGCGTAGAGACAAAGTATGTGTTTGAAACACTGCTGCGTCAGGCACGACAAAGCCCTAAACCCCCCTGAGTGAGCCCCATGTGCCCCAATATGAAGGGCTTTGGATGAGGCGCAAAAGTCATACGTTGCCTTTTGTGTGCTTATGCGTGTGTGTGTGTGTGTGTGTGTGTTTGTCTGAGCGTGTGAGGCTCCTCCGGGCTCCATCCCATCATCAGTCAGTGTCAAGGGAGTGCTTACAACACAACAGAAACATGGCCACAGTAAAACCTTGAGAGATGACTGTCAATCAGCGTTATCGTGCAAGGAAAGGGAACTGTGCAACTGTGCTTTCTACCTTGCTATCACTTCTGTACAAATATTCACTTCTTATTCACTATTTTAGGGGTGTTTCCCACCGAGGGCCACATAATAAAAAATGAAAGCCTGACCCGGATAAGCGGAGGAAAATGGATGGATGGATGGATGGATATATATATATTTATTGCCACTAGACCGACTGCAAGACGCATTCATGGACAATCTGAAAGTCACAACTTCTTTATTATGTGTGTATGTATGGTCTAAACGAACAGAAATGCAGAGAAAAATGTATGCTTGGAAATCCCAGAAAATTCACTCAAAATACCTTATTCCATTCCATTTTTCTCCGCTTATCCGGGTCCGGGTTGCGGGGGCAGCAGTTTCAGTAGGGAAGTCCAGACTTCCCGGTCCCCGGCGACCTCTTCCAGCTCCATCAGGAGGACACCAAGGCGTTCCCAGGCAAGCTGTGAGACATAGTCCCTCCAGCGTGTCCTAGGTCTTTCCCGGGGCCTTCTCCCAGCTGGGCATGCCCAAAACACCTCACCAGGGAGGCGCCTCGGAGGCATCCGAGCGAGATGCCTGAGCCACCTCAACTGGCTCCCCTCGATGTGAAGGAGCAGCGGCTCTACTCTGAGCTCCTTCTGGATGGCCAAGCTCCTCACCGTTTCTCTTAGGCTGAGCCCAGCAACCCTACGGAGGAAACTCATTTCTGCCGCTTGTATCCGCAATCTCGTTCTTTCGGTCATGATCCATAACTCCTGACCATAGGTGAGAGTGGGAACGTAGATCGATCTGTAAACTGAGAACTTTGCCTTCCGGCTCAGCTCTCTCTTCACCACGACGGTCCGGTACAGCGACCGCATTACTCGTGAACAAGAACCCAAGATACTTGAACTCCTCCACCCGAGGCAGGACCTCACTCCCAACCCGGAGGGTACAGTCCACCCGTTTCCGACTGAGAACCATGGCCTCGGATTTAAAGGTGCTGAGTCTCATCCCAGAAGCTTCACACTCAGCTGCAAACCGCTTCAGTAAACGCTGAAGGTCACAGCATGAAGAGGCCATAAGGACCACATCGTCTGCAAATAGCAGAGACAAGATCCTAAGGTCACCAAGCTGGACTCCCTCAACACCTTGACTGCGCCTAGAAATTCTGTCCATGAAGATTATGAACAGAATCGGTGACAAAGGGCAGGCTTGGCGGACGCCAACGTTCACCGTAAACAAGCTCGACTTACTGATGGCAATGCGAACTAGGCTCCTGCTTCGATTGTACAAGGACCGAATGGGACGTAGTAGCGGGCCACCAATCCCATACTCCCGGAGCACCCCCCACACAACACCACGAGGGACACGGTCGAATGCCTTTTCCAGGTCTACAAAGCACATGTATACCGTTTGGGCAAACTCCCACATACCCTCCAGTACCCTTGCAAGGATGTAGAGCTGGCCCAGTGTTCCGCGACCGGGACGAAAACCACATTGCAGCTCCTGTAACCAAGGTTCAACTAACGGTCGTACCCTTCTCTCCAGCACCCTGGAGTAGACTTTCCCAGGAAGGCTGAGGAGTGTGATCCCCCTATAGTTGGAACACACCCTCCGGTCACCCTTTTTAAAAATGGGGACCACCACTCCCGGTCTGCCAGTCCAGAGGTACTGTTCCCGACTTCCATGCAATGTTGTAGAGGTGTGTCAACCAACACAGTCCTCCAACATCTAGGGCCTTGAGGAATTCTGAGCGGAACTCGTCTACCCCCGGAGCCTTGCCACTGGGGAGTGATTAAACTACCCCAATTACCTCAGCCACGGTGATAGAACTGTCCACGTACGTATTCTCAGACTCTGCTTCCTCCAAGGAAGGTATGTCAGCGGGATTGAGAAGAGCCTCAAAGTATTCCTTCCACCGACCAACTATATCCACAGTCAAGGTCAGCAAGCCCCCGTCCGCACTGTTAACAGTGTGAACTGGGGGCTGCTTCCCCTTTCTGAGGTGTCGGACGGTTTGCCAGAACCTCTTTGAGGCTGACCGAAAGTCGTGCCCCATAGCCCCCCCGAACTCCTCCCACACCCTAGTTTTTGCCTCGACCACCGCCGAAGCCGCGTGCCGCTTGGCCTGCCGGTACCTGTCAGCTGCTTCGGGAGTCCCGCAGGCCATCCTTGCTTGATAGGACTTCTTCAGCTTGACACCAGCCCTAACCCCCGGTGTCCACCATCAGGTTCGGGGCTTGCCACCATGACTGGCACCGACCACCTTGCGGTCGCAACTACGGCTGACTGCCTCAGCAATGGAGGCACGAAATACGGCCCATTCGGACTAAATATTCAGGTCCTCCCTCGAGATGCAGGCGAAGCTCTGCCGGAGATGAGAGTTGAAGACTCGACGAACGTCAGACGTTCCCAGCACACCCTCACTACGCGTTTGGGTCTACCAGGTCTGTCCGGCATCTTTCCCCGCCATATAATCCAACTCATCACCAGGTGGTGGTCAGTTGACCGCTCAGCCCCTCTCTTCGAACATGCAAACGCAGGTTTGATGATACGACCACAAAGTCGATCATAGACCTGTGACCTAGGGTGTCCTGGTGCCAAGTGCACTTATAGACATCCTAATGTTCGAAGATGGTGTTTGTTATGGACAAACTGTGGTTCGCACAGAAGTCCAGCAACAACACACCACACGGGTTCAGGTGAGGGAGGCCGTTCCTCCCAACCACGCCCCTCCAAGTCACACTGTCATTGCCCGCATTTGCGTTGAAGTCCCCCAGTAGAACTATGGACTCACCAGCTGGGGTGCTCTCCAGAACCCCTCTGTTAGACTCCAAGAAGGCTGGGTACTCTGAACTGCCGTTCGGCGCGTACGCACAAACCACAGTCAGGACCCTTTCCCCAGCCCTAAGGCGTTTACTGGGGATGACTCCAGCACAGAGGCACCAAGCCGGGGGGATAATAATAAGCCCACACCAGCTCGCCGCCTCCGCCCTGCAGCAACTCCAGAGAAGAATAAGGTCCAGCCCCTCTTAAGGAATTTGGTTTCAAGCCCAAACTGTGGGTTGAGGTGAGTCCGACTATATCTAGTCGGAATGTCTCCGCCTCTTCCACAAGCTCGGGCTCCTTCCCCACTTTGGATACCCTCCATAGACCACTGCCTAAATCATTAGTTCAACTTCAATGACGCAATGTCTATGAACGCAACTCCTCACAGCTCAGAGGAACCTCAAACCTGAGGTTCCAAAAATTACAACTTTATTTTATTTAGTTTTTTTTTCCTCATAACAACATAACATAATGATATCTTAATATTTGGACTTTGTGCTACTAAAATGATATTTTTCCTCATTTTTCTTGTATTGCAAAGTATAGTATTCTCAGTAAATTACATTTTTTTTCTCTTAATATTTTGATTTTATTATTTGTTTTAATTAATTAATTAATTTATTTTTCCATGTTTTCTGTTTTTTGTTGTTGTTGTTGTTAAATTAAATTTTAGAATGTGGCGCAAGACATAAAAAAAACAACTAGAGGCCCCATATGGCCTCCAGGCCATAGGTTGGTCACATCTGCTCTAAATAGAAAATAATGATTTTGTGTTGAGCCATTTTTTGTTGATAGTAAATCCATACTGCTGTATAAGCTGGACACAGACTACTGTAAAGAATATCTAAGTTTTATTTTCATCTTGGACCCAAGGTAACCATCATTCCACTCATCATTTTAATCACCCATTCCTTTCTAAAGGGACAATACTACATTTTCAGTTATCCCACAAGGCAATGGCACTGATTTATGACGGTTTATTACTGATAGACTTACCTCTTCCTGTGCTGTAATGCTGCAGCTTGTCACTGTAGACAGCCTCTTTAGTGTAGGCTCTTTTCCTAACGGATGACAGAAAGCGTAAAGGGCATCTTACTGCAAATGTCTCTCACATAAGGCCACAGTATAAAACATGGCCACAATGGAATCAGTTGCAGCGGGGCAAAGGAAGGTCCGTGATGCTAAATGTTTATGAAAATGAGACAACTTTTAATTGGATCTCGATTGGATCACGTCTGCTTTTCATGTGTCTCCCTTTGCCACGCCATCAAAAGAGCCCCGGCCTCAAAGTTGCACACAGCTCAGCAGAAAGTGTGACCTTCAAATATCTAAAGCAAGGGCGCCCAAGCGACGTGATGGAGTGACCAACTAAAAGCCAAATTAAATCGGCTGGACTTGACTAACAAGCCAAAGTTGGAACAGTTAACTTCTCTGCAGAGCTATGCAGCATTATGGAGCATGTCAGCAAGCTTATTTGCATTTGTTTATATAGCAAGTATTTCCAAGGGATGTGATTATCAATATGTCTGGAGGCCTTTATGGATTATATGCGGAGGAAAAAAATGAAAACGTACTGCAAAGCAAAGCTGCCATGTATGGTCGGACTGGTCAACATGAAATCTATACAGACTGTACACTGCATCCAGTCCACTCTGTTTGCTCTAAGCCCCGGCGGTTGCGGTGCTTACCTGCTGCACACAATGGAGATCGCCACAAGAGAAACAATGAACACCACTCCTGCCGCCGCTGACCCCGCAATCAGAGGAAGTTGTTCCCTCAGCTCTGATTTGAAGTCATCTAAGGTGGAAACAGACACAGACAGATGTTAATAATCCTCTTTCATTTTAGGTATCCTCATTTATATAATCTTGCGCATTCATCGTCATCATCGTGTCATTTGGCGCCACCTACTTGTGTGCATGTACAACTTTGTTACAAATTAGTTTTTTTCCTGGGAAAAAAAAATGAATTTTTATTTCTGATTTCTACAAAACGTTGGATCATGAACCAAGAAAGACCCTATGAAATTTTGGGAAGGATCTTAAAAAGCAGGCCCAACAGAACCCCTCAAACCCCCCACGGAATTCTACATGAAGCAGGAAGCAGCTTGCTAACTATGAACTGATGCAACAGCTCTATTGGTAGCCAAAGGCTTTTACTAAGTACTGCAGAACAGGCAAGCTAAAAACCAGAAAAAAGCTTCTCTAAAGGGCATGCTTGTGCACACTTGCCTTTTGCACGACAGTGCGTGTGTGCTGGGTTGAGACGGCTAAAGAAAACATACAGACGTCTCAGCTGTAAGACGGTGAAATCCGGCGAACTTTCGCCGAGCTGACTGACGGCTTGTGTTTGATAAACTGAGACAGTGGGAGCGACACCGAAAGGGAGACAAGTGCGACTGATGGGAGAGAGAAAGAGTGAAGGGATGGAGGCCAGGGGGCTCTCATGTTTAAAAGCTGCCGTACCTGTCAAAAAAAACGACACCTTGGAATGTTGTTTGGCAAGCGTTTAACCAAAAGCTATTCCACACAACGCCTAAATGCATCTTTTATCATCCCAGAAAATCTTGTGTGACTTTAGCACCGTAAGCATCTACGGGATTAACGCCACAATACCCACAATGACAACGAGGGGGAAACCATGTGATGAAGAGCACAGAACTGTAAATGGACCATATTGTGATGCACACAAGTGGTCCACAAGTCTCTGTCCTGGCTGCTCAGTACAATATGGTTACAAACTAAGACATGACCAGCATTTTCTTCATGTAAAGAAAGTCACTAGCAATAATCGCTCTGTTTTTTTAACATTTTACAAGAATGGGGTTAGCTTATTTTTACACTTACACTATTTTATACTGTCAGCTAACATTGTATGAGACAACAGAACCTCCGAGGTTCCGAGGTTTAGCTTGGTGTTGATTACGGCCGCAACAGTATAATAGTAGCCTGTCTTAACGATATTATGCCGGTTGTGAGATCAGTCAAACACGTAATAAAAACCAGGCGTTCCAGCGATCAAGTCTGGTGCTTGTGTGTCTCACAGAACATTACTAACATTACTGAGACCCGGTGTCAGTGTAGAATACATCGCATCTTTGAATGCATCTTCTCAATGCATTAACTCCACATGAGCAAGGACTTGGTGACGGAGGCAAGGAAAACCCTCAGGTGAGGAAACCTTGGACAGAACTCAAGCTCTATGGGGGATAGAGGAACATAGAGGAACGCCTCAGATACATGTCAGCGTATCAACAGTATGTTCTAACTATATGATTTAGCAAACAGGTTTTGAGTTGACATTTAAATAAAGAGTGTCTGCCCATGGGATTGATCCATAACTGAGGAGCCTGGTATCGAAAGGATTTACCTCCCATTGTAATTCTAAAAATTCTAGGAGTGACAGGTAATTGTAAATTCTGTGAGCACATTGTTCTACTGGGTTGAGAGGGTTCTAGGAGCTCTCAAAGACATATGGGTGCCTGACCGTGTAGTACTTTATATGTAAGAAGGAGAATTTATACTCAATTCTAAATTGTACAGTGCAGTGAAGCTAATACGGGTGAGATATGATCTCTTCTTCTGGTTCCAGTTAAGACTCATGCGGCAGAATTTTGGACTAACTGAAGCGTCTTTAAAGATTTTTCAGGCTAACATATTAACATAGAGTTGAAATAATCCTACCTGGAGGTCACAAAAGCATGAACAGGTTTTTCTGCATCTGGCGGTGGCAGGAATGTTCTGCTTTTCTTTTTGTTACATAAATAATAAAAATGGGCCGCACGGTGGCTGAGTGGTTAGCACATTGGCCACACATTCAGGAGATCTGGAAGACCTGGGTTCAAATCTCCGTTGGGCATCTCTGTGTGGAGTTTGCATGTTCTCCCCGTGCGTGTGTGGGTTTTCTCCGGGTACTCCGGTTTCCTCCCACATTCCTAAAACATGCATGTTAGCTTAATTGGCGACTCTAAAACGGAGATTCGAACCCTGAACCTCCTGATTAATGTGAATGGTTGTATGTCCTTGTTTGTCTATATGTGCCCTGCGATTGGCTGGCGACCAGTCCAGGGTGTACCCCGCCTCTCGCCCAAAGTCTGCTGGGATAGGCTCCAGCATCCCCGTGACCCTAATGAGGATAAGCGGTACAGCAAATGAATGAATGAATGAATGAAATAATAAAAATGCCGTTTAGCAATTTTCATGCTCTAAAATGCTTTAAATGAGGCAATAAATATGCACCACGTGCTTTTACTAACACCAGGCCACATTCACCAACAAAAAAAGCATGCTTTGTTAATTAACGCATACATGAGAGTGAAGCCTCAAAATTGGAAGCGCAGAGTGGTGTGGGATTACGGTGACCCCTTAAGGAAAAAAGTCTTTTCAATTCCAACAAACCAGATGTCGTCATGTCTCCTGTTAAAGGCTCCCCTTCATGTATGTTCACAGTTGAGGCAGGCTGCCCAAACATTTCAGCATCTGTATATTTGGCCATCTTCTAGCAATTCTGGCACCGAAAGCGACGCGTGATTTTGCGAGCTGCAGGCAAATCCGAAGCCCTGTGTAGAATGGGCCTATGGGATTAAAGTGATAAAGAAATAAATAAAACGTGGAAAGAGGACAAGAAAAAAATCTTTGGATGTATGAGGACATTCAGTGTGACAGGAGATGCTCACTCTTTCGGTTCGCACATTTATCAAGAAACAGCGGGAAGGGTGCCGCCGCAACTCCTGCTCGCAGGTTGTCCTTCTGTTTTTGATACATATCATGCGACGGAGGTCTAGATAGGTGGCCTCTTTCCTGAAATGGTGATGCGCCCTGACAGCTAGGAGTCACGCTGCAACCTGTTTAGTGGTAAACAAGAGTCTGTTGCAATCCGTCTTCACCTATTATGAAACGGAAGACATCAGTCACCTTTCCGATGCTGCAATGGCCTCTTTTTCCTCACACCTGTCAATCAAACTGCCAGAGTAGGGCTATGTGTGCAAATGTGGCACAAGGACACTGTGGAGGTGTATGGAAAAGAAGTAAAATGGATTTGAAGGGGTTGTTGATTGACAGGAAGAGGAAAGTTGAACCAGCGTAGGACAAGGAGGCGTCAGCAGCTCTTAGCCACCTGCAGCTAATTGCTCTGACAAACGGCGTGAGGCAGCAAAAGTCACGATGAACGTGGAGTGCATGCACGTATGTTTTGAGGGAGCGTGTGTAAAACCCACAACATCTGCTCTGCTCATGTCAATGCCATGACAATCAAGCTTTACCGCCGTTGCATTTCCATCCATGGTTGTCATAAATGTCGCTTTTGGCCACATGCCAAGCAATTCATCCATTGAGTGTATTGCAAATTTAAAACATAACGGAACCTCTGCATTTCTTGAAGGCCACTAAGATCGTAAAATTCAATATACAACAGGGTTGTCGATGTCACGATCCGTATGTTTGTCATCGTGACAGTTTTGGTTTTCATGTGTTTCTGGGCCGTTTCCTAATTTCTTCACCTGTTTTCCCTGCTATTTATCTTCAGTCGGGCGTCGGCTCATCGTCATGTGTTACTTTTCCCCTCCTTCCATTAGGCTGCTCTGTTCCTGCCCCTGCTTTGCAGCATTATTATTAAAGATTCCTCAAAACCTTACCTGCCTGACGTCCTGCTCGCTGCATCCCCGGGGTCGTTTCACCGTGCCGCGACGATACCGTGACCGTCGATTGATGATCATTGATTGAAATATTTGACCGTGATTAATCACATTTTGTCCACAGTTAACACCTCATTAATCACATTTAATCGCAAAAATCTGTTTTTATCTGTAATAAGTAAATCTCTTTGTGGTAAATTATTCGATATGCAACTACAATAATTACATCAAATTTTATGTAAAGAGAAATCAATATTGCTCTAATGGGTTATTATTTGATTCAAAAATAATATACAGTTAGAAAGCTGGCAGTTTTGTAATGTTTAATGCAATCGACAATGTCTCCCACTGTTTTAAGGCCCTCGAATGCACCTTCTTTGTTCGCACGGATAGGCTACTATAGAGTATTTTTAACCTTTTTCTTTCACCTCATACTGGCTCCCAAATACTGATACTATGTGGGAATAAACCATAAAGGGAGGATCTGATGATCGTATTGAGTGCTAATGAGCATATTTGCTGTACACAACCTCTCTGAAAAATGAACTAAATTCATTTTGTGGTTTCAATTTATGTTCCTCTCATAGTTTTACACAATCATATTAAATGAGATAAATTAGATCACTGTAGTGTAGGTAAAAACGCTATAACGCTGGTGTCAATGACACAGCAATAGCTAGCGTCCCAAATACCTCTCATTGGTTATGCCAGTAACTAGAAAGCTCCTAGCCTAAATTTGAGCTTGCATTTCAAAGCAAAATGAGAGAGTGCATCAGTAACTTCTCTCTTCTCCCAGAGGCAATGTACTTCGTGACGACTCAAGTCACAGTGACACAAATAACTTTGGTCTTGTTGAGAGAGCCATCTGCCAGGGCTTTGGTCCTAATCTTGCCATTAAAAATACCCTTTTCTTTGCCCACTTCTGCTCAGTATTTGTTCCTGCTTATCTCTTCACACAATACTGCCGCTGCTGCGATTCTTCAAACTATGTTGTTGCATGAACCGGTATTTATGATGGCACAATGAGGATTTTTTTTTTTTACTAGGAGTGTCCTGGTTTCCGCTCCTGTGTGTGACTCGGGCGGGATGAGTATATTTCCACGGCGTTGTGTTTTACCGCTTTAATGTAAGGAGCGTTTTACAATGCCAGATGTCAAAGTGCAGGTTGCGAGTGAAAAAAGATGAGAAGCACCTTTATTTTTGCACCCAACTGTAAACAGACATTCTCAACACACGCAAAACACACCAGCCTTCAAAATAAGAGTGCCGTTTGCCCCAAGTAAACAAAATAAGCATAAACTAACTTCCACCCCATCCAATCATTTGCCACCCACCCCACTCAGAAAAAAATATCAGCTATCATCAGCTAGTAATCACCCCAACAGAATGGCTGGCTGAGACACCAATTAGCTTAGAATTCTGGGTCAAGCCTGGTTCTTTGCAGAAACAAAACGCATCCTTCTTGACACATAGTCTTTCTACACACACACATAAACACACACTTGAACTTGTCTCAAGGAATTCATTTTGCTGTGGCACTACACTTGTAACTTCACCGCACTCTCCCCAACCAATAATACGGCAGCAACAAATCCAATGTGAGACGTCAAGTGTTGGCGCGTGCGTGTGCGTGAGTGTGTGTTTGTGTGTGTGAGGGCTGTCTCTCCTGGCTTGGACATCCTTACCATCTGTGAGTGTTTGGAAGCACATCTTGCTGCTGTATTTGCCAAAACCAGCCACAGTCCGCGCCCGCACCTGCACCACGTACACTGTGCCCGAGCGCAGGCCGTCCACGCGTGCGGTGTTGGTTTGGCTCCGCAGGATGGTGGCGTTAATCTCTGCATGGTCCTGAAAGCAGGAACGGACACACACATCATTCCAAAAAAATGTCAATTTACAGAGATTGTAACGTGGTTGGGTGTAACATATAATGCCCACTTCATGGCCCTCAGAGAATATGTGAAGGTTCCGGTCGTAACACACTTTCACACATTCTGCAAAGCGACGCATCTGAGCAGTAATCTGCGTGCAGAGCAGCTTCTGTCTTTCCCAATGTGCTTCATAAGACACTTTCATTACAACAATGTGGTTTAATGTGGCATCCCTCTGCATTGCTTACTGAGTGAAGCACAGATGGGCGCACTTAAATATGACAAAGAGCCAATTAAACTTGCTGAAATATGTTGCACGATTTACAATCAATGCTTTATGGTGGTGAGGAGCATGTTTGGTTAAATAAAGCAAACCATTTCGGTTCTACCAGGCCATATTGGACCAATCTGACTGTTTTTGTTGCATGTTTTTGAGTCACTGTAACATACTTCAATGATCTTAAATGATTGGTGCACAAATTGTTTGATTTTGACTGACCAAATGATTTGTGTTTGTTAGCGGACCAATTGCTGGTTCACGGAAAAGCAGCAAAATTGCAGTCCAGAAGAGAAATTCCACCAAAGGACAAAGCTCGCTAAGGAGTCCGCTTGAGCAGTGGTAGCTTGCTCTTTATCTCCCCGCCTTCCTCGCACCCGAACACGTCAGGCCTGTCGAGAAACCAGGCCCGGCAGAAGCACAATAATATTTAAGAAACGGTAACCCTGGACGAGACGACGTGCTTCGTCGTGCGTACGTGCTGCCATCTTGAGTAGGAATTTCTGCGAAACACACATATTTCATTCTTCATGGTCGCAAACGAGGATGAATGTGTATAGAAACCTATTGTGTAAAAATGTATGCTCCGTGGGCACCCCTCAGAATGGTACAATCTTGATCACATGACCTTTTCGAGTGATTTGATTGGGAGATCAATAGTTCAATCATCCTAAGACATCCTTAGCAGTTTTGTTTGTCAGTTATTTTATTTTATTTTTAGCTAGCAGGCCCCTTCCTGGTTCGTGGAAGGGCGTGTCTGACGACAGGACTTTATCATTAAAAAAATCTGTCATTTTTAAGAACTGCTTAAATTTGCCTATCCTGTATTAAATAACAAATCAACATGTAATGTGCACCAGTATTTATTTGGAGGAGGTTAGGAATTTGAAAGTATTCCAATGAGTTCCTGTTGATGTTCACTGATCTCAGAACCCTGCCTGAAAATAAGCAAAGTGCACCACACAACACCCATTGGCTGCAGGCTGGGAATAGCTTGATGAAGACGTACTGTTCTAAGGAGCTGCTGGGGGGCAGTTGGACGTGCCATTAAAACAGTGCAAATGCTGTTTAATATGCTGTGTCTTATAAAACATGTATGGCCGCCCTCACCACACAAGACCAAGAAGTAGCACAAGGCAGAAGAAGTGAGGATGAAAGTTATAAACAACATTAACACCCAGTCTGAATGGTTTAATTGCATCATTCTGGTCGCCATTGAGCTAAACATAGTTATGCCCCATTCCTAGCACACACAATCACATTAGTGTGCTCTCATTGGCTTGATGAAGACAAAAGTTTGGGGAAGAAAGCGTTTATAAATTGAATGTAACCGGCTTTAATGGTTTAATCGTTTAGACCTTTAATCCATTGCGTTGCACCATCTGTCACCCAGCCACTGAGCAGCATACATATTTGCTTTAGCAGCTAACTAGGAAGCAGACACAACATCCCCCTGAGAATGGAGACCCGGTCACTAGGTTGTGTGCTTAAGGTCGTGACTGAGTGCACATACACCCACTTCGGGGTCAGGATTAAGCCCACTCCCACAGTCGGTCACTCTGCAGCTCTAGGAACCACCGCCCAGTCTGTTTAGGAGAACAGGTGACCAGACAGATGGCAAAAATCCAATGGGGGAGCATCCCTTGTGGTTGCACCATCTTGGAATGGCCCTTTCACGCTGCCAGTCAAATGGGGATTACACACACACACACACATCTGCCACTTCAGAAAAAAGTGTTAGTAAACTACCTGGAAGGTTCTGTGGGACAGAAGTTGCAGACAATTGGTGGGGATTAGAAGGACCACACCCTGATTCAAGCCTTGTGTGGAAATTTTGTATCTGTGCCAAAAATATTTTAAACAAAACACAGGAAAATGCCTGCCTAACCTGATGATATAGTTATAAACACTTTAATATTACAATGTATTGGTGATGTTGGGCCATATAAAAGCAGTAATAGTGGTCAAATCTGGACACAGTTTAAGTTTTATCTTTTCATGCTCCAATAGTTGCACTTTGCTTGGCTACAACACGTCTAAATGGTGATTGCCAATTTTCTCTACCAAATGTGAAGGACTCACTTCCTTTCTTCCACTTTCCCGCCTTTGTTTTAGCAAGAAACCATTGTCTACAAACCTGGAACGGCATTATAATTAACATGGAGTGTGTGTGTGTGTGTGTGTGTGCGCGTTTGTATGCTTTACCAAATAGCCAATTGCGCAAAGTGGACAGCATGGCTACTTGGCAAAAAGGCAGACATGGTGGGGTACCATGTGTCCACCTCACAGGCAAGCACACACACACGGCCACACAGTCTCACTCACACATGGGAAGGGGGTGCAGTTACTGCATCACGGAGAGGACTTTGACACAGTATTGGTGCCTAAAAATATCACATTGGTGACTGAAATGCTAAGGTCAGACATAAAGGTTTACATTAAAGAAATAGTTCAGATTTTTTGACATGAAGTTGTTTGACATCCCCATCAGTAGTATAGTGAATGGTTGTTTTATATTGTGATTAAGT
The DNA here is from genome assembly GCA_024372805.1 of Oostethus manadensis. Lineage (NCBI taxonomy): Eukaryota > Metazoa > Chordata > Actinopteri > Syngnathiformes > Syngnathidae > Oostethus > Oostethus manadensis. Next base: position 2,491,025 of record QODF01000031.1, on the reverse strand, counting down.
GTTTATGACATGGTTATGACATTTTTGCAATGCTGCTGGAAATATGAATTTGTCTTGGAGATTAGTAAAGTATCTATCTATCTATGTATGTAACAGAGACTTTACCTCCACATTGTCCCGGGATCCGAGTCCTGTTGATGTTTAAGAAATTAGTTTCACGGAAGGGAAACGTGTTAGATGCACTACACTGCTGATGGAGATGACATACAACTTCATTGCAAAAAATCTGACCTATTCCTTCTCAAATAGTGGGGCGGACCCTGTGGTGAAGTGTCGAGGGGTAGCGAGAGAATGGGGGTACTTTCAATGTTAGTGCAGACCTGCCAACATGTACAAATTCATCATGCTCAACATGCAGTTAGACTCTTAAATATGCTTTATGCATCACTGCTCTCCTTTTTGTTGCATTTTCCTGGGGGAGCGAAAACATTTCTGTCCCATATGAGGGGCATGACAAAAAAATAATTGAGAACCAATGCTTTGACGTAACTTGTTAAGCATGTTTAAAATAAACTAAACCACTGCCATTAATAAAACCACTATGTCTGACTTTATATATCAAAATATGCATATGCAATAATTAAATATGCATACTGTTTTGTACAGTGCAGAAGACGCACTACACCTTGAGTTGAAGGGGTAGGCATATCACGTGAGACCCCAGTTCATTGAGCATCAAAGAAATGCGCTTTCTCCTTGGATTTTTTTGCAAAACTGATTAAAAAAATATGGAATGTCTTCATGCATGATGTCATGCTTGCAACTTTATACCAAGCAAGTCAGAGCTTTTCTTCGAGTCACTGACACATACCAGAAAAAGACATCAAGCTCAATCTTCGTGGCACACAAAGAAAAGAATGATGGAAGGCCAAACGAGATCCAAACGTGTCAAACAAGAAATAGAACTGATCTTTCCACTCCCAAGGTCTTGCCAGGACGCCGTTTGTGATGTTGCAGTAAGACAAGGCGAAATAAAATCCTTTCTGAAGGATTTCTCATGTCGTTTTTCTTCTTTCCACGGGCCGTTTCCTTTGGGATGACGGCGCGTATTTGGTTTTCTTTTTACCTGCAGACTGAAAAGCCAACGGAGTGAGGAAACAAAAAGATGGAAAGAAGTGTCTAGTGGAAAGAACGCTTCTAGTGGAATCCTCGCTTTTCAAAGGTTCTATTTAAAATGTAAAACGTTGACTGTACAACATCAGTGCGTCTCCTAAAGTGCTGCGGGCTAGTTGGACGGCCAACAGGGATAGAAGACAAGAATAATAAATACATCTTTCTTTCTGAGGAGGAGCTGATAATTGCATGAAAAGCAAACGTAGGAATTTCGGAGTTGTGGAGTTGGACCAATGGTTCAGAAATGTAGGGGAAAAAAACTCTCTTCTTCTGCTATTAAATGTCATATATTGCTGCTGTCATCCAGAATGGATGCACCTACCCACCCCCAACACACACACATGCACACACACACAAGGAGCATGTGTGCCCGTAGCGAGTGGCTGCTCTGCTCCAGCCTTAATGGAGGGCCTGACCTTCGCTATGCTGTGTTATTTCCACCCTCCCCAAAATTTCAGAGGAAAATAAGAGTAAAAGGTGGAGGGCAGAATGGAAGGAAGAGCCTGGTATTCCAATTTTTGCTCTTGCAAACCTCTAATTTATTTCATCTTGCTGCTCAATTTACAGCTTGCTGAGCTTTACAATGATAAGGTGGCTTGAGGAGGATGGTGTCCTTTTGGGGTCAATGCTATCACTTCACACCACCATTCCTCCATGCCAAGGCTGCATCTATGGCTGGAAGACTGGATCCCTTACTTTCAACTGGGCAAATATGAACATGACATCTGGTAACACTAATACATGTCTTTATCTGCAACTATCTGCATCACGGATCCAATATCGCTCCCTCGTTCTATTTTGGTTTTTCAAAAATTAACAATGATGGCTGCTTTCTTTGACTATGGCCTATGATTAGTAAAAAACATATTGTAAGACAAGTCATATGTAATATATTGGTCACTATGCATCAGCGGTGTTTCACATGTGAGACCTTACCTTAGATTACATTATCTTAACAGTGTATGGAGTCAACCACAGAATGTCTGACATTAGAGTGAAAAACAGTTCTCCTCCCATTCAGTGTGGAAGTGGTATGTTTTTGGCTTTTTACTGTGTCCTTCTTCCCCACTCCGTTTGAAACATGTTTTGTTGAGTGTAGAATAAGTGGATGCTAACTACATCTCAGTAGCTTGCTATATGCTATGAGCACTGCCTTGATGTCCCTACAGTGATCCCATAGCCTGCGCATTACTGCATTAGGTAGTCTGAACAAAGAATAATAGGAGTGTGGTAAGGTGACCAGAGGGGTGTTATTTGGTAATAGTAAGTTGCATAGCTCCTTTCCAACTTTAAGGTAAATGTTTCCACATTTACCTACTCATGATGCAGCATCAGGAGCAACGAGGGGTTCAGGATACTTCGACATGATCACAAAAGGACAGAGGATCAAACACGCAACCTGAAGGTTGCGAGACGACTACTTTTACCACCTCAGCCATGCCGCCTTTAAGCCTACAAAGCTCTAATAATGGTAAAAAAAGAACATATTTAGAAAGTCAAAAACAAGTTTTCTATGAAATTCACTTATCGCGGTCTGGTCTGGAACCAATTCCTTATACTAGTGCTGTCAAACTTAGGAAACAAGTCTGATTAATCACAGGTTGCTGTGTGTGGATTAATTTAAATTAATTACAAATACATATTAAATCTTAATGTATTTTAATCATTTATCATTTTGAAAGAACACGGGTGATGCAGTAGCCAAAGTGTTAGCCAAATCTCCTACTAGTACTGTTTTTTTTTTGGGGGGGTTGCACTCAGATTTTCCAAGGTTTAGCGTCTTCCGAACTTAGGTTGTTTGGTTTTGCAGCCTCTTACTACCAAATCGACTGCCATTTGTGCAAGCGATTGGGAGTCTTTCAGCGATGCAAATAGATTAACTTGTGTTAAAAAATGTTGTCAGATCAAAAACAATGATGGATTAATCCGCATTAACAATTTTGACAGCCCTAACAGATTCACAGAAGAATTCATAGACATTGATAAGTTATTAGATGTATGATTTTTATGATAGTGGAGGTGGTATTGTGAAAGGGATAATTTTGCAAAAAAATCCCTCATACTTTTACTAATATAATATGATATCACGTATGATGTTGTGAATAGTGTACTTCACTTTTGCATTTATGTAATTTGTAAGGCACTTGTTTTCCTAGAAATTGCACAGTACATACATAATGTAAGTACGTACTTTTAATTCCAAATTTAGTCATATGATGGACAAAAATGAAATGTATGAGTTATATGGTGACTGGGTACGTTTAGCTGGACATGACAAAAAATTGTGAAAAGACAGTAAGAAGCTGTGTTTAAAATAGTATGTGAAAAATATTCACCATTTTCATTGTTTATTTTAAAAATGACTTGTATGTGGGCAATTTTTGAGAGAACAATCTTTTGCAGCATTCTAGAGGATATTATATCTATATTGTAGCACAATTGATATCATATTTTTACCCCTTCAGAGAACATAATACTGGCCTGGCCTCTCCTACTCCCTGAAGAAATAAACAAAACAAGAATGGGGCATATTGTGTGGTCTTTTATGCTCACCCCAGACTCTTTCCACTCTCATCTTTGGAACAAAAAAGCCGTTCATTTTGCCTTTAAACCGAACTGGGGTTAGCGCAGCAGGTTTGAAAAATATGTTTTTCTTTATTTTCCCCAAGCTCCCGCACCTTTCATGAAGTCTTCTGGCACCTACCTGGCAGAGTCACACCTCACACTACGAAAACCCCTGCTCGAAAGCACTGCATCTATCAGCCCAAAGCATACTATATGGTAAGCATTGGATATGTGTGTATTGACAAAGGTAGCTGTTTTTGTCAAAAGGTAGAGAACATAATATCTGCTATTTCCTTTTTGTGAACATCTTTTGACAATTCCTTGTGTTAGTTCCAGTTAAAAACTCACTTTGGCCGGGTTATGAATAATTGTGGGCTTATCTGTACATATCATTGAAATACAAAGTAACAGATGTAAGTGGGGCTTTTTCACACTATTTTCCAGTAACATTCTTTTCTCAAGTTTACAACAAGCCAGAAAGTAAGATGGTGTGTTGTCCAAAGCAGTGGAATGTGCAACAAAAAAACGATGTGACAGAAGAAGCTGGCACTGGAACCAGCAAGAAGGAGAGTTTGCAGCTAGGCGTCTTTTGTGTTACCTGACTGTGCAAGGAATGCTGGGAAAACGGCACACCACCGTTCTCTTGCGCCAACTACCTTCATGTAGTCTTTCAATACATCCATAAACCTCCTCTTTGGTCTTCCTCTACGTCTCCTGCCTGGCAGTTCAAAACACAACATCCATCTACAAATATATTCACTATGTCTCCTCTGGACATGTCCGAACCATCTCAGTCTGGCCTCTCTGACTTTATCTCCAAAAACATCTATCATGTGCTGTCCCTCTGATGTGCTCATTCCTGATCCTGTCCATCTTGGTCACACCCAAAGAGAACCTCAGCATCTTCATCTCTGCTACCTCCAGATCTCTTAGTTAGAATAATACTAATATTCATATTTATTTTAATAAATTTCGTGTGTTGTTATTTTTTATTAATATTCCATTTCAAATGCTATATAATTTTAGCTTTTTTATTACAAAATTCAAAATATCAAAGTGTCATCTTTTCATTTTCAGTATAAGGCCCACAGGGAAAAACGCTTGGACCCCTTTGCTAAAGGTTTCGCCACAAGACTCTGCTTTTCTTTTGATCACAAATTCAAAGTAACCCACATTGAAGCCAAATTTTTTTTTCCAAATCCCAGTACTTTGATAGAGAAGGTGCAAAACACTTCTGAATTCAAAAAAGTAACTTGCATAAAAGTGGATCTCGCTGAGACATTACCATCTTTCAATCAAGCCTCACGTCTTCAATCAAAGTAAAAAGTGATGTCAAGTGTTCATTCGTTTAGCGTTTCATTAGTCATCTATGTGCATTTCAAAGTGTTTAAGTGTTTGTTATAAAAACATGTTTTGTTTTAACATTTTTGGCTTTTTGGAAGGGATGAATTGGATTTATATTATTTCTTACAAGAAAAATGTATTTGGTTAGAGTCGGACCTCCCGGAACGTATGAATGACGCTAACTAAGATTCCGCTGCATATTGTTTTATGGCTGTATTTTCAAGATTAGGTACTGCTTATGGTGGAAAAATATTATCAGCAAAAGGCTAAATTATCAATTTTAGTAGCATGGAAATTAATACAAACTAGTGTAGAACTGTGTGTTTACCTGAATTAACCACTTGCGATCCTGTCCCTAGAGTGATTATACACTAATTTGCAATTACACTCATCTATTTGGATGAGGATGTGCAACATAAACATCAATAGGATTAGGTTGCATTGATATTCATGAACTAGGAGCTTGTATGATTGGTATTTACATGACACTGAGCTGTTTCGAAGATAAGATTCCCATCAAGTCCTTTAGAATGGGATGTGTTTCATGACGTGAGGAACACAAGGTATTGCATTGTATTGTAATATTTACATTTGCACAATTCAACAGGTCAGAAAAGGCGGATATATTTAATCCTGCCCCTTCTTCATATTGTGTGTTCACTTATCATCGATAACAAGGGTGTCCAGACATTTTTTCACCGAGAACCTCATACTGAAAATGAAATAATGCTGTGGCAAACTTTTAAATTTTGTAAAAAGGCAAAAAATAGTTCTATATTCCAAAGCTTAGCTTTATTATTAGTATCAACATTCGTTCTCTTTACATGCTGCCACTTTGCTCTACTTTTCCTGAGATTTTTGGTTTAATTTGATGTCTACGATGTGACGCTGACTGATGAAAAACAAACTGTGGGCTGCACTTTGGGCACCCCTCATCTATCACGTTATCTTATACGGAAACAAATCTAAGCATGTGTGATGGTAAAATTAATAGAGAATGTATATACCGTAAATGCCGGTGTATAACCTGCACCCACTTATAAAACAGAAAAACAGATTTGCCCCAGTAGTGCATAAACCGCAGGTGTGCATGTCATAAAATGGGATATTTAGTGCACAGAAAGACGTCACAGAAAGATTTTAATAAAATAAATGTTTTTTGTCCAAACAGTGCGTGCAAGACAGCTATTTAAACAGTGCAGAATACTGCATGTAAGAATGCAGTATATGTATTGTAATGTATAACAATAGCGACCAGTCAGGTCATCCATCGTTGTCCTCTTGGGACCTAAAACCACTAAAGTCTTTCTCTTCTGTGCCAGAAATGAACAGCGTCCTGATTCCTTCATCACACGTCATCAATCTTGCTCTTGCTTTTGGTGTTCTCTCAGTATCAGGCAGTAGTCCTACAAACTGCCTTGCACCCTCAAGGACCCTGCTGAGAGTATAGAGCTGGTCCACAGTTTCACAGCCAAAGCAAAAAATAAAGGAGTAAAAAGGTAGCGGAGTAAGGGATTAAACTAGCTGACTAAACAAGGATGCAAGTAAAAAAATAAATAAAATAAGTTGCAAATATTGATTAATGAACCTTTGCCACAATTTGTTTGAAATAAATAATCCACTGTCGGGACGGTTACATTTACGGACTCAATACCCTTATATCTATTATTCAGCAAGCAGAGGACGAAGGAAACTCACCCAATCTCATAAAAAAGCAAAAGTGCATGACCGACATGGCACCACCTATCGATCAGCTTCAGGAGGACAAACAAAATAAAGATAAAGAAAGAGGCTTTGATCTCTTGGTATTGTTATACCCAAAGCCATGGGAAAAGGCTACAGGTCAATACAGAAGCAGTAAAGGCTCTGTGGGGTTGGGATGGCAACTTAATAAAGCAGGTGCATTGTGTGTGTGTGTGTGTGTGTGTGTGTGTGTGAGCATACGGATCGATGTGATTCACCCCTCAGACGCAATGCATTTTCACAGCAGGCGAGAGCACAGGTCAACATATTTGCTTCACCTGCAGCAGAAGCCCAATAACAGTCGGAGGAGAGGCAGTAAGCCCAGTGATAGGACATATTACCAACCAGTAGGATTTTTGGTTGATGTGAAGCAGAACATGCACCGATGGGACTGATTCAGTGTCGAAGTATATGACCTTCAACCCCTCCATTATATTGGAAGCTCTACGAGTAGATAAGATGATGAGACCGACAAATAAACCCGGTGAGTAGAAAAGGAGAGGTGAAAGGACGGCACAGTTTTGACCGTAGCAGAACAGGCTGAACAAGATTGGTTGAGATAGAGGTCTACTATATGTAGTGTTTTTGCAGGAGAGCCTTAAAAGCAGCAGATTTCTGCTGTCAGGTACAGCAACGGTCCCCAACCACAAGGTGGAACAAAAAAATAAAAATAACAGCATTACATGTTACGTCAATGCACAACAAAAAAGTTGATGTTGTTTTGTTTCGCTGTGTTTCCGTGGCCTTAAACGCACCATCGTTGTGTGCATTTCTCAGACGCTGCCCGTATATGTTTCCTGTTCTTTTTTCTCCTCATCCTTGTTCCGAAATGCTGACGGTGTGCGTGAAGGTAGCGTTTGATGACACAGTTTTGAGTGCTAATGTGCATATGTGCTCGGTGCACAACCACAAGTTAATTAATACTGTCACCCACACGCCAAACAAAAATGTTACGCTATTCCTCTGAAAAGCTGTACCCATAGTGAGTTTGTATTCATTTTGTGCTTTTCATTTGCTATTGTGCTGGTCTGTGTGAGAGTACATTGTAAACCTCACTGGACTACTCCTTCTAGTCGCACTAGACATCAAGTTGACAGATCTCCTTTTTGAACTAACTGGTCCTGTATTTTTTTCCAAGTGCTCTGACAATTTTTTGTGGAGTTTCATGCACAAATGGCAAAAATGGTCCTATCTCGCAAGGTTAAAGGATCCTTTAAAAAAAATCCTGGATGCAGACGATGATCCGGATTCACCCTCAAAATTGTTTCAGTTCTTCCATATCCCATTTCTGACAACTCCTGACAATATCATCCAAAATCCATTCAGAAATATTCAAGTTATTTTGAACACAAACCTCCTTGGCGGAGGTAATTAATAGCATTACATCGCTACGTTGTGCCTGATTCGGTACGTGGGTCCAAAATGATTGGTGACCACCGATATAGAGGATCTTTGACTAGACTTTTAGTAATACGTGCTTAAAAACAGCACCGCATTCCTGTCATTTTAAGCATTTTGACTATCATCTTTACAGTAAATATTTTAAACAGCCCTCCTGCCATATAGAGGATCTTTGAGTTGTTTTTTGCATTAGATGCTTTAAAAGCAGGCCGGAGTTCCATGTTCAAGGGAATTTGGTCTTCTTCTTTTCCTTTCGGCTTATCCCTGCTTATCCCATCAGGGGTCGCCACAGCGAATCATTTCCTTCTGTTTGATTCGCATGTTTTGATTTGGCAAAGGTGTAAAACCTTTGCCAAAGGATGCACCACCTGACACAACCCTCTGTATGTGGGACATGATCTAATAGTGGTAATAAAAAGAGTGTGTCATAAAAATAGCTTACTCATGGGTCTTCATTGTTTTATTTATTTTAAGAATGTTCCTGAGGCTGATAAATACAAGCTGCATGCCGCAAATAAGCCTACAACCTGCTAATGTGTATTTTTTTAGCATTATAAGAGCCTGCTAAAAATGTAACAGCCCTATAGTCACCTTTACACTCATACTTTTACATTACCCAATCATAGAAATAACGGACTCATACGCTAGCATTGCCAGCTACTTCCTATCTCATCAATGTAATGAATATAATAATGAATATGAATATAATATAAATATGAAAATAATATCATGTCCATTGTAGAAAACTGTTTGTGGCTGAAAGACCCATGATGCACTTCCTTCCATCCATTGATTATCGCTTCTTCGCTATATCGTGGTTTTTCAGACATTAATTAATAAAAGATGGGATCAATAAAAATAAAATGCAATATGTTCAACTAAACAACCAGTGGTACATTTCACATACAAACCAAATGTATTCATTGAAGTATCTTACCTTTTCATTGTAACGGAGCTCATAGTCCAGTATGATACCATTGGGCTGTTCTGGTTGCGGCCATGACAGTGTGAAGCTGTTCATGGTGGAGCTGATCTGGTGCATGATGGGAACAATGGAAGGAGCTGCAGAAAAAAAAACCACACAAGGTAAAACAAGGGCTTTTAACGTTTACCGATCTCCCCCATCAAAACACCTCTTAGAAGACATTTGTGGTAAGATTCTGGGATGCATTTGATGCATAAGAAACAAAGTTCATGGAACTACCAAAGAAACATTTTCTACAACTGAACAGATTATCCATGTCTGACTGGAGGTACTAATGAAAGTTGCAGTTCTAGCTGGGAGAGGGAACCTCGACAGAATCATTTCACATTTGTTTTCACATATTTTGACTTACAGACCGACTTGCTTTCCTTTCGACCGGAACCGGTGTCATATGCCACGGCAGTATGAATTACTCTGTCTTTATCTCCTGGCAGACGTTCACACTTGTGACATTTACAGAGTCAGCGCCTGCCTTGTCACGGCTGACAGAAGCATCAAAGGAGTTAAATAACCTAGACAAAAATACATTTCCTGGGTGCTTTTTTTTTGCATCCACTTGCTGCGTTAATACACAATCTAGGCGGGTTGTCAGGTTCCTAAATGTCACAGGCTTACCAAGAGAGAATTGCAGCATAAGCTTAAGAGAAATCATAAACACAACCGGTGAGACTATTTTCTTCCGCTTCCTCTACTGTAAATAAACCACTACTTTGCTCTGCAGGGGTGTCAAACTCATTTCATTGAGGGCCGCATCACAGTTATGAATATGAAAATAGCCTAATGATAGTATTACACTGTTATATTTTTTACTAACAAATTGATATAAACCATTTGCTCTGAAAAGAGTCAAGCAGACATTCAGGTATGTATATTTGATAAATAAAAATGCTTGGAATATCTTGTTCCAGGATCAGGTGCTGAAGTAGAGGCTGAGCAGGTGGGATTTTGGCGGTCGATGCCGATACCAAGAACTGAAAAACGCAGAGATCCCGTCCGACAATATCTGATATAGCGGCTGATAAGCAATATGTCGGCCAGTATATGAAATAACACATCAATAAACACAGGATATACTATATACTGTACATGACTAAAAACATTTAGAAGGAAAACCGTGAAGTGCGTGTTCTTTTTTTATTGGGGTGATTTGAGGAATTATGACATCATACTTATTAATTTAAATAACACTTACAACCGCTGTGATAACCGATTGTGCTGACTGGACTGTGCTGTAGGTGGGGGTGAACAAATCAGGAGCTAATTTTCTTGTACATCTGATGTGCTGTAAACAAACATTGCGTTGATCGCGTGGGTTCGCCCCACTGCCTCAAACACCTTGTGATAAGAGAAAAAAAAACATCAGCCCCCAAAACACCACACCCCGCCAGCTATCCAAAATGCCAGCATCGCCACACCGGTGCCCTGAGAGCCCACAAAGATACTTGCACTGCAAAAAGAAAGGTTCTGAGGCACCAAAACCGGAAAGAGTCACCATTATTATATTATCTGTTGTTAATAGTAGTGCTGTCAGGAAATATGCTTCGAACAAATCTACAGGTACAGTTTGTCAAATCCAATTTATCGAGTCATTCTTACCTACAGGTGTGCTCACACTACAGTTAAATCTAAATTAAAAAAATAATAATAATACAGTCGTCCCTCATTGTTCCTAGCAAATTAGTCCTCAAATATATTTTTTCTTAAATTTTATTTTTTTAACTTAAGAAGCCAACACTTTACCACTTCCACACATGCTGGGGGGATCCCTTTTTTCACTCAGTCACTTTTTTCATGTGTGTTTATGTAGTGAAATGTCTCATCAATGTTTTTGTGTCAATCGTGCTGCCTAGTGACCGGAATACTACATATCACTTGCATTTCAATATGTTTGGACTAATAATAGACCATTGTCTACCGCAAAAGAAAACACCATTTAACAAGCTAATTTATAGCGAGGCACGACTTCAGATACAGTATAAGGTAATAATATATCTACTATCCATAAATAGTAGATATATACTGTAAATAAATATCATACACGTGTACCTCAACTAATCTGCAAAGGCTAATTCACAAATAAATCAAGCCAAACCTATTCATCATTAAGTCAACTTGTGGCCTAACAAGTCAGTTTGATTAAAAAACTCGGAAGTGTGTCATATTGGGTTGAACGTGTCGGTGTTTGTATGAAAGAAAATCTGCACTCCACGTCTGCCGCTAGAAAAGTTGTTGCCTGGTTATTGGCTTCCACTTGCCATCTTTCTCAAAGAGCCTTCTCTTACCCGAAAGGCCGCAAATGGCAACCTCTTTTAACTTAATGTCCCTTTTTACCGCGTTCTTGAGTAGTTGCTCTATTTCTGTTCCGTTTCCTCGCGCGCATTCTACAGCCATTCTACAGTCACAGGATTTCTGAAAACGGAAATTAACTACTAATTCATCGCACGTCTTTCTGTCGCTTTAATTAGTGTAAATATTGCTAGATTGGAGTGTTTGATAACTATTCTAAAATGCAAATGGAAACAAATATTTACGTTGGGTTTAACTTGTAGTAGGTTAAGGGATTTTGTGGCATCTGCCTCCCTTGGCTCTTGTCGCCCTTCAACCCTGGACAGAGAGAGTGAGAGCTGAGCGTCACCTTGCTGCACTTCAGCCTCTCAGGCTGCTTCACGCTCCAGTAAACAGGGTTAAGTTGGGCTACCTGGGCTGCATTATCAATTACTGACCACTGGCACATGCAGGTCTTGACACACCCCGAGAGAGGTGCACTCCATGTCGAAATTCCTGCAGTTGTTTCTTCTTCCATGTCCTCAAAACTCCACATAACAACAAAATGCAATGGGCTACTGTACTTTTACGTCACCTTTTTGCACTGTCACTTTTTCATTAAAGTACCCATACGGTTAGTTTGTGTAAGGCAGAGCTGGAGATACTGCTGTCTGTTGAATGGCGGACAGGGAATTGTCATTTCCGCCATGAAAAAACAGGCTTGATTGGGGTTCAGCAGAATGAACTAAAATTGCCACCCGGTGGAAACGTAGCTTAAGTTATTGAACACCAAAGAAAATATATTGTTCCATAGTCACCCAAACATAACCTTGCAGAAACTTTTTTCAAGCGGGTCTCAGTGCAGCGGGAGTGTGGGTGGGTAACATGAAGAAAGGGTGTCACTCGCATGGGAGAGAAGTAGCTCGGCACCACCTGTTGACTCGTTCTGGGAAAAGTACAGAAGTATACATTTCTTAACCCTGAATATATGATGACATCTTTTTCTGACTCTTTTCTAGGGAAACCATAGCATCTTGTATTTGGGTCTACAGCGTATACGGAGAAATGGCTCCTACATTTCCATGGATCAACTTCAATCAAACCAACTGATTCGGAATATTGTATTTTAAGCTGGGGTAGGCTCCAGCATGCCCGCGACCCGAATGAGGATAAGCGGTATAGAAAATGATTGAATGAATAAACTATACAGTTCTGCACTCCTGCGTACAAAGCGCCAATCTGTCTGTGTTCAGGGTGAGGATCTGCCTAATGAAGCACCAGTGTCCCCTCCAAGTGTGTCCCCCACTGTCACCGAGGGACAGTGATGCTGACAATGATTGGTGACTGTGCCCTGTGCTCTCCTTTCCACGCCTCCTCCCAACCATTCCTCCAGTGCTCCACTTTTTATCTGGCCCAACTTGCAGCCCCTGGCTTTTAATACAGAGCTCGGTTCACCATTAATCAAAGTCAAAGCCTCTCAGTGTCCGGCTATGACAGAGAGAAGAAGGTTGCGAAGCGAGAGCGACAGGCAATGAGAGAGCAAATACGGGCTGAAAATACTCATTTTTTCTATGTGCTTCGCATTTTGCGGTTTTGCTCAATCGGTTCTGAAAAATACATTATTTAATAAATCATGGCCAAACACAGCCTAGTATTATTAGTAAAAAAATACATACTCATATTTAAGTAAAAACATTTTTTTGCCTATAGTGTATTTTCAAGCCTAACAATACTAAATGAACTAAAATACAAATATACGGCATTCAAAGAATGAAAATAAAATGTAATATTCTACATTGGTCACTGGGTGTCAGTAGTGTTACTGTAACTTGATTGCCAGAAAGGCAGGTTTTTATTGCAGGTTAGAATTAGCTCACAACAGGCCCAATAATCCCTAGTAAAAATATGGGCTACTTTTGTGGCCGTCACCCACCTGACGTTGCTTCCTGTCTCCCCACCACTCAGTTCCCCGAGGAAACACATTTATAGCAACACACATCTGCAGAAGTCTTATTTATGGCTTAGTATAGTTACTATATTGGGTAGTATAAGTGCAAAGGTGATCATGGGGGTGTAGAGATAAGATATTTCTTCACTAGTCCTACAAGGGGAAATAAGGTTTCTAATAATGTTGAAAATTACATTTAGAAGGTCGTTAATTGTTCTTTAATGCTCTAACTAGCAAAATACTCCATTTACAAATACCAAAACCTACTTTGGGGAAATTGCTATCATTGTCGGGTCTGGAACGAATAAACTGTGATAAACAAGAGATTACTGTATATCCTATTTGAACAAACGCACCATAACTACATTGAGAGCAGACCTCTTTCAGCATTCCAACGTTCAGCAAGATCACGTAAAACCGGGAAGACCTGAACATTATCCGACTTCTTAAGACTGTTCAATGGGGACATTTTGGCAACAAACATCAAAAACAGTAAAACTGGCACCCGAATTTACGGCAGATGATGAAACTTGGGGAATTCTATCTGTGATCCAAAGCTGCCAGGGGAACAAAAACAGAACAAATAGACTGTAAAGTGAAAAAGACAAAGAGTGGTGCCTCCACTGACATGTACACACACCATCTTGTGTCCCTTTCAAACCCAGACAGAGTGCAGATCTCACGAATGCCTCTCAGTGTTTGGATTTCAGTCCAAGCGTGTCACCTTTTAGTGTCTTGCAAGCAAGATACTCTTGCTCTAAGAAGGTGGAAAACAGTGATGTTTACATTGCGATGAAGGAGCTCTTCAGAAAGAACAGCCACATGGGTGAATGTTTGCAGATATGTTTGGCAACTTCGGTCTGACGGATTGTTGGCCCACAACGTAGGTCAGGACGTTCAGACAAATAGGCAGCCTGATGCAATATTCTGACAAGAGACATTTGTGTGTAAAAAAAGGGAAGAAAGCATTGATAGCAATGGCCTTGCGGGCTAATAGAACCAAAATCAACTATGGTACTTGATTTAAAGATGTAAAATTCCTATCTTAACATCCGATGAATATGATTACAAATAGTGGTGTATGTAAGTACCTGTCCTGGAAAGCACAGGTGCAGCCAATGAATCACACTATCGATCAATTACCCTGTCCAGACATGGGATGTAGGGTCTTTTCATTGGCCTTTGCCGTCGTTCTCGCTACATCCCTTAAACTCACTTCCTTGATTCCTCCCTTTGCCTGCCATCTTCCCCATTTCCTCCCGTGCCTACTCGTGTTTCTAACCGACGTGGCCTCCTTGGTGACCAGAAGGTCACGCCCAATGACTTGTCCCAAGTGAGTATGAGCCTTTCCTCCTTTCACTCACGATAACAAACTAATGACAATGCAGACATTTTTTTTTGGTGTCTTTTTTGAAGTCGTTTTATAGTTGAGTTTTTTTTCTCTACTTAGAATAAACTATCTTCCTTCACCTGCCGCTGTTTGTGGCTTGTAGAGAAAAAAGCCGATTGGAAGTTTATAACATGATAGCATTCAAACGCTGACACAAATTCAAATTTAGCTATCTGCATTTTAAGGAACGCTTCGTTGTTCAGTCCTCCAAAGTAGTGCAGTAAGTGTCAGGTCATTTTTCAGTAAGGACGGTCAACCGAATGAAGAGCTGCAACAACAATTTGATGAATAATAAATGATGCATTTAATCAGCAACTATTCTGGTATTTGATTAATAATTTTTGTAATTAAAAAAAGTAAGCATCCTCTGATTTCAGCCTCTGAAATGCAAATATGTTTTTTAGTTTTGTAGTCATTCATGAAAGCAGACCTATTATCTTTGTGTTAAGATATATCAGACATTGATGGACGTTTTTGCCTCTTTTCTAAAATGTTGGAACAAAACACTCACTGTTTTGTATTGGCTTCATATTGATTTGTTTGGTCTATGGCAGGCGTCGGGAATCTTTTGGGCTAAGAGAGCCATGAATGACACATATTTTCAGATGTATTTTTGTGAGAGCCATCAATTATTTTTTTAACAAGGGAATAAAACTAAACGTGTGCCACCAATTTTAGATGAAAGTCTCTGAATTGGATGGATTAAAGTGCTGAGAAGGTTTTGTATTGTGAATGTTATTTTTAACACTGTGATTCTTGTCATGTTTTGTCATGTCCTGTCATACTTTAAAATGTGAGAAAAAACAAAACAACACCAGCAAAACAAAACTATATGTTTCATTGCAATATTATGACTTTATCCCCACTATATTTTAACTTTATTTACATATTATTTTTCCCCAAACTGATATTCCAAAAGTTACAACTTTATTTTGTTTTGTTTGTTTCTTAACATTGCGACAACATAAAAATGAACTCTTTTACTAAAATGACATTGTTTTACTCATAATATTGCAAGTTTTTTTCCCGTAAAATTTGGACATTTTTTCTCTTAATATTTTGACTTTCTATGCATAAAATTACAGCATTTCTTTCTATTTTTGCTGTTTTTTATTTTTTTTATTTTCCATGACTTTAATCCTGTAATATCCTGGCTTTATTCTCCTAATATTATCAACTTTTCCACAATTTCCATTAATTTTTAAAAATGACAACTTTTTGTGGTTAGATTAAAAAAAAATTTTGTCCTAATAAATTGAGTTTATTTTTAGTAAAATTACTGCTCATTTTTTTCAGTTTCCTAAAATTTTTTTTGTTAAATTGTATTTTTAGATTGTTCTGCGGACCAATAAATTACTCAGACTTAAATCACTCAGACTCACACTTTGAACACCCCTGTTGTAAAGCACGATACGTTACATATACTATTTTCATGTGTGGTCATCAAAAGAGCCATATCGGGCTCTCGGGCCATAGGTTCCCTACCCCTCATCTAACCCGTCACTGATTACTCGATAAATCAAAACGAGATACAGAAAAGTAGGCTACAAAAATAATTGATAGTAAATAACTGAACAAACCTAAAACATCAATCCTTGAAAATATGATGGTACCAAGCAATTTCAACAGGCATGGTTTAGATCTGCCCGTCAATTATCGATAAGTTAAACAGTACATTGACAGTGTGGAATTGATAGTTAATCACATTAATCACATCTCAAGGCAAAATGGAGCGCAAAGATTGGTTGCAACCAGCAGAGGCGCTGTTGTTTTAGTCTCAACTAGACTGCTGTCGAAAGAACACAACGTCGGAAATTCTGGGAAGCTAAGTTCAAGGCGCAGCCGAGGCGTCCAGAGTCCAGTTTGGTGGCCTGCCTTTGGTGGCAGGGGTTCCAGAACATTCTGACAGAGATTCGCCAATCCCGTTTTAAAATAGTTGCAAAATAAAGATGAATAAAATGCCTGCGTTTCCCATTGTCAATTAATGAAATGTAGTTAAGTGCCAAATCCCTAGTGAGAGTTGTAGTTCAATCTTCGGCAGAGCCACACTCTTACTTGCAAAAGTGATGGGCCCATAAAAAAAGTAACAGAATTCATCTAATCACCTTCCATCTTTCTTACCTGCTTTTCAAAGGGCATGGCTTTTTTCCAGATTGATTTATGAAAGAAACTCCTTTGTGAAACAAACATCTGGCTTGTCAGTTTCCAATTACGTGGCCAAGTTGTTTCATTCCAATGACACACACGATTGCGGAGAATATTTGGAATGAACAACGCAGTGATTTTTTTCGGGGGGTGGGGGAACTGAAGCAAGAGTCGATTTGGATACTTTTAATATTATTCTTTTCAGCAGAGAATTGTGCGTCTTCACGGTCCCCTTGTGCAAAAGCGACAACGCAATTACCTGACAACAAAAGGCCACAGAGCCCAGGACACAGTCTTGGCAGATTACACTTCATTACCGCTGCGAACCTCAACAATAGAAATTGGCATTTCTTTGTCTCCATCTATCTGTCAAGTGGGCTATTAGCCTGTCAAAGCACCATTAGGCCAACCTTGTTATGAGACCCATTTTCTCCCAACGTTCCTTCACTGTCATGGTTGCACACTTTGGTTGTCTTCCCTCCAACTTCTTTTCAGAATCATTCCCAAATTACGTTGGTCATTGAAGGTGTTCTGTTATGCAGATCGTACTTATTAATGATCTTTTCTCTCCCTCCCTTGTTTGCTTCACGTTTGTGAGAAGAGGCTCTCAAACAGTGGTTTGATACCCGCTCCTAAGATAGCTGAGCCCACCACCTTAAGGAGTAAAAGTGTTTGTAAAAAAGCAGACTTCTCAACACAACCCTGCCAACTCGATCCGCTTTTTTTTTTCTTGAGCAGAGAGGCCAACCTACCACAGTCCATCCCATCCATTCTCTATGTCGCTATGCCTATCACAGCTGACTTTGGGCGAGAGGCGGGTACTCCCCGTACTGAACTGGATGCAAGCCAATAGCAGGCCACAAATAGACCAGCAACCATTCAGACTCACATTCACACCAATGGGACAATTTAGAGTTGCCAGTTAACCTAAAATGCAGGTTTTTTGAGGATGTGTGAGGAATCCGCAGTACCCGAGAAAACCCCAAGCATGGGGAGAAGATGCAAATTCCACACAGAGATGCCCAACCCGGATTTTAACCCAGCTCTTCTGACTGTGTGGCCAACCTGCTCACCACTGGACCACCGTGCAGCAACACACCCTGATGTTACTACATCTACTACATCGAACACGTGCAGAATAACAGTGCAAGAAGTGTAAACAGTCATCCCCTGCCACTTTGCAGCATTAAAATAAATAAATTAAGGAATTAGGCGCTGGAGAAAACTCCACACACGGGGAGAACATGCAAACTCCACACAGAGAAGCCCAACGGAGATTCGAACCCTGAACCTCCTGATGAATGTGAATGGTTGTATGTCCTTGTTTGTCTATATATGTGCCCTGCGATTGACTGGCGACCAGTCCAGGGTGTACCCCGCCTCCCGCCCAAAGTCAGCTGGGATAGGCTCCAGCATACCTGCGACCCTAATGAGGATAAGCGGTATAGAAAATGAATGAATGTTGCACGGTAGAATACAGCCTGTTTTTTGTCACAAATATACATATTTAAGCATATTTTATGTCTTCTTTTTCTTTGCCTTAATTAAACATGTTCAAGCATAAAAATGAATAAATGAACGGCAATCCAAGCATAAGACATTCAGAAGACACATTTAAACATGCGCTATTCGATATGATTATACACGAGTCACTTTGTTACTCGCATGACAAATGTACTGTGTATTGCCGAGCCAGTGAGGCAGGAAGTCATGCACGAGGCAGCTCCAAGGGTAAATGCATAAGTGTTTACATCACTTAACATTACCTCTGTCAGCTACAGCTCGTCTTTCACCTCACTGCATCTCTAAACTAGATTATTTTGTCCTTTATTTTTATTATCCTTGTGGAAGGATGACAACGGCCGGCCAAAACAACATTCTCATCAAACACGCACACACACAATGGCAGAAGTATTAGCATGAAGGTCAATTTGAATGGTTGGCTGGAGCTCACCACAGGTAGAAACACAACTGCATGCATATACCCTTATACCGTAGATGAGACAGAATCGAGCACAAGCTGTTTGCGTATTTATCTTGAAGCCTCCTGCAGGCTCACTGACATTCAAGTAGTGACCAAAGATGACCCTGCCATGCCGTTCCACAACCATAAAGGCGAATAGCGAGGTTCAACATGTCTGCCGACACCAGGCCCTGCTAAGAAAAACACCCCTGCAACAACAATGACGGCTCTCAGACTCCCATAAGCGCTCCATTTAATTTAAAACACATAAAGGCATCAAAACCTGCAGCAATGAAAGCTCCGCTCCTTGCTTGTGTTAACTCAAGAGATCAGGCGGGCGCCGCTCTGTGAATCTGAAGATTTACAGGCAGGTTTTGAGTGGGGGTGTCGCCTTCTGTAACGACAGAAGTGGAGACTGGCTGTGCGACGCTGTGCTCAAAACAAAGTCTCATTAAGCAAAGACCCAAGGAAAACAACAAAGGGTGCGCAGATGTGAGCCTCACAGAGAAATAGAAAAAAATACATCTCAAATGAAAGTAGAGGACGCTTACCGTTGTTAAAAAAGTGCGTTAATGCCAAATACGCGGAATGTGGCTATTTCTATCATTGGTTTGATATGGAAATAAACCACAAACGAAAAGAGGATGGCGCCTGTCACAAAATGGTCGGTATATCAAATTACGATTGCATTCTTTTTACTAGCTACCATTATGCTGCAAACCTTAAAGTTATTATTCGCAGCTGAGCTATGTAAAATCCCTTAGGCACTGCAGTCAGCCATGCAGTGACCTG
Source organism: Oostethus manadensis (assembly GCA_024372805.1). Lineage (NCBI taxonomy): Eukaryota > Metazoa > Chordata > Actinopteri > Syngnathiformes > Syngnathidae > Oostethus > Oostethus manadensis. Next base: position 2,471,371 of record QODF01000031.1, on the reverse strand, counting down.
ACACGCTGATGTGCACATTGTGCAAAAAGGACTCAAATGTTTCACACATACAGCTTATAAATAATAAAATAACATTTCCCCAGCAAGGGCAAGTGACAGCATGCCCTGCAAAGGGGAGGGGGGCTGTTTACTAAAGACATGTAGCATGATTAAATGGCGATTTGAGGCTAATTATTCCCATCTTCATCATTATCACACCTTGTCACAGCAGCTACTTACCAGCCTGGTTGGTGGTGATGTCTATGGACACGTGCTGTGACGGATAGGGGCTTTTATTGCTGACTCCGTTGACAGCCTGTATCTCAAAGCTGTAGAGCGTGTGCGCCAAAAGGTTGCTGATGAACACCCTGGTCTCGGTCAGGCCCAGCTGACGAGGGACAAATTCCACATTGTCGTCGCAGTGGGAGCAGGCAAGGCGGTTGGCCTGACACTTTTTGCACAGGATGTTGTAAACGACATCATCCCGACCGCCCGTCTCCCTGGGAGAATGCCACTCCAGTATCACAGAGGTCTCATTCACGATGGAAATGACATTCCTTGGGCTGGAAGGGACACCTGTAGGCACACAAGAAGTATACATATAAGCAGCACAATAAGAAAATGTCCCAAATCTGCACTGGAGGTGGCAACGTGGTATGGGGGGGGGCACTGTTATCACGGCAAAACTGCCTTGTTGTCATTAAAATGAACAGTAGTGACCTCAACTCAACTGAACCCTCATGGGACCAACCTTTGATAATAGCGGGACCAACAGAACTTGACTGTGTGTTCACACGTAGGCGGGTATCTGATAAAACAAAGTTATTTTTCTATCATTCGGCCTGTCGTCCACACGAGCCCGCAGATGTATGGCACTAAAAAGAAAGGCTTTCAAAAACTCTGACCAAAGTGTAGATTTGGAGAAAAATCCGCTTATATGTTTTGGTATGGATGCAAATAACTGGAGCTTTACGTTTCCAAACGTCACTGACGACATTTTCTTGGAGTGGAATGCCATCCCACAGCGTTGTGTGACCAAGCTGTCGCTGTGTAACGGTCTGGGTTTTGACTGTTAAAAAATAAGCTAAAATTGCCAAAAAGATGTTCCTTGATACCAACAAGGCTTCGATTTCCATAACAATAAAGAACTGCAAACAAGAGTTTAGGGTTTTTGATCGCCCCAGTTTTCATAGATTGTCTCGGTATCGTGCAATATTATGAACAGGATCACTGCAAGAATGTAGAAGTGTTAGTCAAGCAAGTCTCAAGTCTTGTGACTCGAGTTCCACACCTCCGCCTTACACATACAAGACCAACCCAGCCAAACATGAGTGACGTAGGCGAGGAAACACTTCCCTCTAAGGAAGAAACATTATACTAAAGCAAGATAGGCCATTGCTGAAAAGGGAAATAAACATCATCTCAAACTGTATAAAGATATATTGGCAGGAAGCCTTCTTACAGACAAATAACTGAGCAAACGCAACTTTTAAAAATTAGTTCTTAAAGACAAAGCCAGTGAATTGTGGATTTACATAAGGAAAGATTCAGTAAGTCACACTCTAAGGAGTGTAAAAGTAAAAGGCCAGGCTGCAGAGGAAGAAATCTATGCTGTTCAATCGCATGTTATTGGGTGGATTCGTGTCGTTGTCTTTTCTTTATTTCTTCAGCACAATTGGAATGCTAATTTATTCCACTCGCACCCAAAGGGTTCATACGGAGAAACGTTTGTGTCTAACAAACATTGGTTATTTAGCAAAATGCAGTGTTGCATGGAGTATTCTTATCCAAGTGGCTCTGCAGATTCACGCTTGCATTCATTCCCCAGGAGCATGCAGCTGGAGCAGAGCCTCCAAAATGATATTCATGGAGAAATCATGAAACGATAAAACTAGTCTTTTGCTTGAGTGCCGCATTCAGAATTGGGACTCCGTAAAAAATGGCACTTGTTCGCCAGCCATTGCTCAATTGGAGTAGAGTTCATCAAGTGTCCGTAGATTCTTAGCTCTGTGTGGGATTCCCTCCACCGCTCAGCCATAGCTTGGACAGCACACACACGGCTGTGCCAAAGATGCTTGGGCTTGGGTAAAACTGCCCTGCACAGCCCATTTGGAGGCAATTTATCCCCCATAAAACTTGACCTTTTTATAAAATGAAGCACAACTAATCTATTCCTTGCATGACCATGTCTAGCTTTTCATACTTGCTCTGCTGGCAGATATGGTATTTGGTCTCTCCTTTTTCTGACAATATATGAGCAGCCCTTAATAATCACAAATTAGCAGAGAGCAATATTGGTTAAAGTTGCATCAAGTAGAAAGCTAAGGGGCGAATAAATGGATTTGGACTTGGATTTGCCAAACACCAAATGTCTGCTTTGTCAGTGTAGTATACTCACCTGATCGCAACCCAGTTGGAAGAGGTTGGCCTGGGATGATTTGACCAGTTGTGCCTTTGTACAACTTATATTGTACAAATAAATAGAAAGACTCAAAATAAGACACAAAATAATCCACAAAGTCAAAGCCCGAGGTAATCCTGCCGACACGTCACATAGACAGCATAAACACAGCGGAACCCGTGTGTGTTGAGACCCCTCGGACTGGCTTTCTGACATAACCAAAACCAAAACTAGCCTTTGCTTGCACATTTACTTTGACAGAAGACACACTTTTTAATCTCTGGAGGTTTGTTGACATTGTCCTCCTCGATTTGTGCATATGTGTATTTCATTGTTCTGTTTTCTTATCAGACTGAGCTGCTGGAGTAATGCTGTTGTTTGTCCTGACTAAAATGACAATGAAGCTGTCTTACATGCACAAATCTTTCTGCCAATGGCTACCAGTTTAAAAAACAAAGTGAATGGGTTTAATGTGGTAGACCCCAGATTAATAAAGCCATAATGTTTTTTTAAAACTTACTTTGCACCAAAAAGAAAGTTGGTGTTAACTGCCATCTTGCACAATAATGAATAATTTCCAAATCAGAAAAACTGCAGTCATACGTAGTGATGCAATGAAATAAACATATTTAAGTCAGAAGTGCGGGATAGCGGGGGACAAGGGAGGAAGGGGTACCTTGCCTTGGGATCCCAACAATATAGACAGCAGTGCCAGGAAGGGTATGACCGTTTTGGGTCTACATGTGTAGAAATCGCCTCATGGACCATCATTTGCTTTTGTCTTGTGTGAGGTGGAGGGCTTCACTAACGCACAATAGGCACTTTACACGCACCCACACTGCTTGTGTACCAAATATTATGTACTGTACGTGCACATGCCTCCGAAACACCCAGGTAACCCACATGGTCCAGCTATGTGTTCCCATGCACTGTCTCCATCTGTGTGATTCATACACCCTTGGGAAAATAACATGATACTATATGCCATCTATTCCAGGGGGTGACAGTCTCCTCACTGCGTTGTCCTGGCTCCAGCTGAGCTACACATGTGCAGGCTTGGCATGAGAAATCAGATGTGACTGCCACTTATCCAGTGATTTGCAGACTATTAGTGCAGCCCGTGGCGATTTTAATTTGCCATAGGATTTAATTTGTTGAAGACATTCCTTACAGGTTCTCAGCTGGTCTTCATTTCGCCATGCCAGTCAAAATAGTTTGTTTTCAGAGGCACATTTTCTTCATTTAGCTTATATTTCATGGGAGAAATATTAGTATTTCCGGGCTGGATGTGTATGGGGGACAAACGGCGGGAGGCTTTAATTTAATAGTAAAAGCACATGAACCGGTGCAATTGGGCAGGGTATATCCTCCAGGGCAGTGAGTGAGTGCATCGGTTTGCAAATGGTATTTGTGTTTCATTTGGGCAATTGCATTATGCACACAGGCACGCTTTGCTGCTCTTCCACCTAAATGGACATAATAGCACTTTATAGGGAAAAGAACACTGTTACCTGCGCTGGTGTTCAAAATCATCCATGAGTTGTCTGAATGCGATCATATGTAGCAGATTAAGTCACCCTGCAAGCAGGTACACTAACATGTAAGACATATTGTGTACATGCATTGTTTATACATGCAGCTGGTAGAGATGAAGGCAGGTTACAAGTTGTCCCGGTAGTGATACCATGTCTATAAAAGCATGCCCAAAATAAACTGGTGGACACTATTTGTTCATCCCACCCCTTTGAATGGTCCGAGCCCCATGTGTCTGCTCTTTCAAACTGTTTGTTTTCGTGATGTGAAACAGGCTCGGGGGTGCAACAGAAGGTCCCTCAGTGCAGATACCAATCGCAGCCAGAGGAGCCGAGAGGAGCTCTGAAGGGTTGTGTGGGCTGGTGAGAGCTCAAACACACGGCTTGTCGCTTGGCACTGTTAATTTACATCTGACCATCTCACTATTAGAAAGACAGTGCCTCTACAAAGATTACAATGCTCGGTTTTGAGTCACACTGTCTGAGAGGTGTCTTCTTAAAAGAAAAACACAACGTTCCTGACGTACGATTGTAACCCAGAGATAACCTTATGCACTTATTCAGAGATGGATGGATGGCAACAGATACAGCCCACGTATTGGTTCCAGATTAGTCTATTAGAACCATATAATGTTCCCTTCTCTCCCTATATTTAACTTGATTGAATTACATTCCAAAGATTTGGCTCACGCAACGGGCGTTGGTGGCTTCCAAGAAGTAAACATGAACATGAATTTTCCATACATATACATTTCATTTTGCCTCACTTTAACTCGGTCATGTTTGTGGGCTCACTGCAGTGTACTTCCAACCCCTCATTACTTGTAAATCAAACCAAACCCTACATCACAAACCAAATCCCTTCATAGTTTGTCAGATCCTTCCCACAAAGCTTCGATTTTCCTTGCCGTGACAGCCCTCTCCTTTTCCTGTATCATTCCTCGCAGCGGGATACACCATTCCCCTTCAGACCCAATCAGCGCTGGCTTCACTGCTGAACTTACCTTAGCTACCACTCAGCATGTCACACCTCCTCGGACTTGCACACAAATCCATCAGCCCACTAAAATGTTTCCCTACTGAAGCTTTTTCACGCTTTCTGTTTCACACATAGCCGAGCTACATCAAACTAGGGTCAGGTGTGCTGTGAGAAAGAGCTGCTCACTTTGGGTCTTGCCTGTTGTCAGCGGAAGATGGTAGAGACGCGATAGTATGGGCCTTCCTTGAAGGCAGGGGGTTTGAGGGACTGTGACGTGAGGCACCCTGCTGACAGAGCCAGGCGCCGGGCCATCCATCAGCGGGCTAATCAGAGCAATCTGGAGCACACAGGGACCAGCGCCTCTGAAGCAGGCCTGCAGAAAGCGCTACAGCTTCTGCTGCCACAGAGCGGCCTGATTTAAGCTTCTCCGGCTGCTCTTATCAGGCCCGACAGCGTTAAGGAGATTCTTACAGGGATGATCTCACTGCCCGCCCCCTGCTGAGATCTAGGGAAGCTGGAGCATCAAGCTGAGCTGCTACTCTGCCGTCAGAGAAGCATATGGCATATTGGATATTCTGTTGTGAGAGAATTTCTTTCAAACTAATTTCAAGAGGAGTTGAAGTGGAGGCTCGGTGTTCAAAGGGGTGTTGACATTTTAAAAGCATCCCATCTACATGAAAGCAGTTTTGCCCCAAGACATTGAGAATAGTCTCTAAAAATCATGTCTGAGTATATCAAGCACCTGATCAATCTCATCCGGGTGTTTTTTTGGGTGCCTGTCAGGTAGCCAAACAGAAACCCAGAAAACAGATGGATCGTAGTTTCCTGCTTGGAGATTTTTTTTCCTTGCCTCTGTCATCAAAGTGTTTGTTAGTGGAGTTCCAAGGGTTTTCTTTAATGCACAAGGAACGTGGTTCCATGTGTTAAGCCCCTATTATAAAACGGCATTAAAGAAATAACACTGGCTTGACTCTGGACATCCATCTAGTCACAAGACGAGAACATACACAAGATTAGGTCCATGAGAGAAAACACAATTTAAACGTTAATTTTAAGACAAATACAACAAAAATACCTGGCTGGGCAAACAAACTCATTTATTTATCTGAGTCACCAAATTATGCAGGTACGTTTTGAAATGTTTATTGTCCCACAAACTGACCGTCAAAGATATTACATTTTTTTGAGACCAAATAAACCACTGCTTTGATGGTATATAATAATGATAAGAATAATTAGGACTGTCATAATTTATGTGGAAATTTCCTTGAACGGCACTATTTTGGACACACAATTAATGTGCACACATCCAGTGTGACCCTCGGCTCACACCGTAGCTTGTGGAAGCCACAAGGAGGAGAAATATTGAGCAGAACAGGATGAAAGTATTTGATAGATAGGGTTTGAATCTCTGCTGGGTATCTCTGTGTGGAGTTTGCATGTTCTCCGCGTCCGTGGGTTTTCTACCCGGGTACTCCGGTTTCCTCCCACATTCCAAAAACATGCATGTTAGGTTAATTGGCGACTCTAAATTGTCCATTAGAGTAAGAATGTGAGTGTGAATGTTTGTTTGTCGGCCATGCGATTGACTGGCGACCAGTCCAGAGTGTACCCAGCCTCTCGCCCAAAACCAGCTGGGATAGGCTCCAGCCTACCCGCGACCCTAATGAGGATAAGCGGCATAGAAAATGAACTTTAGCTTGCAAGCTAAATGCGATGCGAGCCATCTCTACTTATTGTTGCTTTGGGTTGCAAGCTTAAATGTGGGATACGAGCTGCTATTTACAGGCCGTCGATGTAAAGGCCATGGCTGAAGCACATTAGCACTTAACAAAGTCAACATATCTTACCTTTATGCATTCCCACACATTTGGGACCAAATATGAGGTGAAAGAAAAAGAGTATACAGTATCATAGTCTATCTGTGCATGGGAGAAAAATAGAAGGTGCGTTCAAGGACCATCAAACAAAGTAGGACAAGTCACTGCTCACCCCTACTCTCTAAATATAGCAACCATGCTACACCATGCTGCTCCAGACAACCCCGGAGGTCGGGCTGCACTGTAGTTGGACACCTGCTCCAAGCAGACTCTGTGCGGTCGTTATTAATGTTGACGGTGTATAATGGTAACGCGCGGGCGCTGGTGAGTGCGTACGCGCTAGCTGTGTGTGTTGTGGGCCACATGATTGAGTACTTTCTTTGTAACTATTACATCCATCCATTTTCCTCCGCTTATCCGAGGTCGGGTTGCTGGGGAGGCAGCCTAAGCAGGGAACCCCAGACTTCCCTCTCCCCCGGCCACTTTGTCCAGCTCCTCACGATGGATCCTGAGGCGTTCCCAGGCCAGCTGAGAGACATAGTTTCTCCAAAGTGTCCCGGGTCTTCCCGGGGTCTCTTACCGGTCAGACGTGCCCTGAACAGAACCTTTGTTGGTGATGTTATGTTCAGCCCATTTGCACATGGTTTGTGACATGCAAATGAGCTGCACTGACACACAATATTAACTATTTGCAGGTTATTTCTCCATTTTTTGTCAGACAATAACAAAAGTGACAGGATTCAAAATCAGAAATATGACGTGGTGTCCATGACAGGCGTTTTCTAATCGTGTTTCCGCGGAAGGTGAACTGTGTTACTCTTGTGCTAACTAACAATGCACTGAAGAACACCTCTATTGCATTAAGGTGCAATTTTGTTTACAGAGACTTACTACATTTTCCTAATTATGGACATGGCCTGAAAGCAGGGCAGCCAGTGACAGCTGCCAAGCAGCAGTCAATGGCTGCTCTGCTTCAGAGCAGCCATCTTAATCTTCATGTTCTTTAGCTATACTTCTTCTTCCGTATATCTTATTCTTCCGTTTTTGTGCGATTCATGCGGCCCGAACCGTAAGGCGTAGCCCCAAACGAGTTACACCGTCGGAAAGCTGGCGTTCGGGAGCAGAGCGGAATTACTTTTGGTAACGTTTCGTGTAACTATGGCGACGCTATAAGCGAAAGAAATTTTTTTTGCCCAATTGATTAGGTACACCTAAATCTATTTTTAGAACAGGTGAAGATCTGGGAACACAGTAAAAAAACAGGAGAATTTGCCTCCTTTTCACAGCCTTGTAGCTCAGCCATACGGTCACCTAGAAACACGCTTAATGTCTCATTTTGTAGATATTTTTGTCTACTTTCTCTGTGGCAAAAAAGTTTTTGGGTGGAATGTTTACTTTTGCCGCTATCATCGTTAGAAGGAGGTGAGCGCAACAGGATTTGGGCGTCTGCGGTGCTTCTTATGTGTCAATACCTCGAATCAACTGGCCGTGACAAGCTTTTGTTTGACATGAACTATTCTCACATTTCCCACATTTGAGCTGAGTCACTTTCAATATGGCTGTTAGCATGTTAGCTCATTTTCTCATCTATAAATGCTAATACAGACATTTCCTGATACTGGGACACTATAGAACTGCCTTGGCGGCTTTGGTGTATTATTGCGATCCAGCTAGGTGTTTGGAATCCGTCTGTTAGCATGTTAGCATTTTAGCTAATTTTCCCATATATAAAGGCTAATCCAGGCATTTCGTGATACTGGGACATTATACAACTACCTTGGCGATTTTGGTGTATTATTGCTATCTAGCTAGGTGTTTGGAATCCACCTGTTAGCATGTTAGCACTTTAGCTAATTTCCTCTTTTTTAAGGCTAATCCAGGCATTTTATGATACTGGGACACTATAGAACTGCTTTGGCGGTTTTGCTGTATATTGCTATCTAGCTAGGTGTTGGTATTCCACCAGTTAGCATGTTAGCATTTCTTTTCCTCATTTCTATACAGCAGTTGCATGGTGTACGCCCCTTTAAGCGCACGACGGCAGACACCGGGCCAAAGGTTCACAGCACAGAGGCCATGTCCATCAAAATTTCCACCGGGATTTTTTCTAGTTGTTTTTATTGTTGAGTGTGTTTTGTTTTAACAAAGACAGGGTCTATTTTTGTCATTTTTGGCTATGATTGGGATTTTTATTTAAGTGCAATTAGTGCCCCTTTTAATTTTGTTGTTCTTTTTTGTCTTTTTATGTGCTTAATTTAATTGATTGTTATTTGTCTCATTTACTTTATTTAAACAATCGACATTTCAATTACAGTGTTAAATACTCCTGAGGAATTAAAAGTTGCTTGTTTTTGTGTACCCGCAATATTATGCTATATATTATCCTTACATTAATGAAAAATGGTCTTTATCTATCTGCAGCTGTTTGGGACACGTTGGTAAACCTCACTCCCTTACGCCTCAAGAGTTGCACGGGACATCAAGTTGACAGCCCTGACTTTTAGCTCGATGGCTAGCGTTCTCAACTCTCATTCTGTAGACCGTATTTTGAGCCTAGGTGGCAGGGCTGGTGGGAAACCCAAGCGGGCTACAACTCCATAGTGTGGAAGCCTCAAGAAAGAGAACAAACTGATGTGTAAGTAAAAGAGTTAGGAACCAATAAAGGCTGTGTTTGTACCAGATACCAGCACTCAAAACTCTCCCCTTGGGACCTCTTGTGACGATCGCTTGGGGAGTGTTTAGGGCCCTGAAGGTAGAGGCAGATGGTGTGCTTGATGGAGCAACCACTAATTCAGCAGAGAGATGCTGTGCGCTGTGCCACGAGAATCCAAAGCCTTAAAAGGTGCGGCTGGATCCACTTGGGAACCACTTTGGAACCACCATACAGACAGCTGTGCTGCACTGGGGGTCCCTCTGCAGCTTTAAGGCATTTATATAAAAAATGGAAACATAACTACTCAGTCTTACGCTTTTCTTCAAACATCCTTTAGTTGATAACCAATTACGAGACGGCTGCAATGAAAACGTGAGAGGAACAGCAGCAGATCGGCATATTGACTATATAATTTTAAAAACGTATTAAGTTGACTGTAATGGCCAACAGATAGTCAGGACAGTGTGGCTTCGCAGCATCTGTCTTAGCAAAGAGCACTCGAGGGGATGACGGCAAACAGACAAAAATGACATTAATAACCAACCTGCAATATCAGACAACTTAAGAATTTGACTTAAAATGACTGATTGTTAAAATGGTTGGTTGAATGTTAATTGATGTTGTATGATTTGTGCAATTTCATTATTCCACTTGTTTGTGACCCAAAGGTCACAACTGGTCGTACGGGCTGCTGCAGCCAGTCTACAAGCCAAAAATTCATGAAGTGCTGATTTCGAGACGCAGACTGCTCGCAGAGGTTTAATATCTGTGGGCAAAATCTGTTCATTTGTACGGACAACGTAGTTTTTGTGCGTAGTTGTCTTACAACTTCCGTGCTTTGGCTGTACGAACGGAGAAACAGCCGTACGTCCGAGCAACCTTCCTGGTCACCACAACTATGTTCCCCACGAGCATAAAATAAGTATGCAGCGATTTGTGGAATGCCAAAAAATGCCTAAGTCTGGGTGTGACCTACGCTTAACTCCAACTACAGCACCAAATCTTTTTTTATTCTAGGATTTTTTGTCCTCATAGTGGTTTCACAGTAGGCCACAAGGGACTCCGCTATGCATGTGCATATTCCACTTCTGTCCCGTCATGTACTCACTGGTGCAGGGTTCGTCCGGCTGATCCCCATCGCCGCGATAGTAACCATTGCGACAGACGCAGACGGTTGCAGCCTCAGCAGTGGAGCGGCTGTTCGGAGGACACTGAAGACACAGACCGGGACCCTGAGTCGACTTGAAGGTACCGGGCGGGCATGCTGTGTGGGAAAGGAACAACAACATGTCAAAAAAATAATCACAAATCCGCAAGGATGATGTAGGCTAGGCATCAAAGCAGATGAAAACAGACTGAGACAGACAGGAGATGATATTGAGACTGACTCAATTGTGTGTGTGTGTGTGATTGTGTTATGTATCAGTCTCCAGTGGCAACATTGCTCCAAACACAACATGCTTTTAAGTCCAGCATTGTACAGTTTGTGCGAAACAGAGAATACAGAAACCCACAACGGAGTATTAGAGCCAGACTGAGAAAATAATATAACAATCTGAGATGTTGAGAATAAAGTTGTGTATTCAGGACAATGATGTTGTAAAAATACGAGAATAAAGTCGGGAATTTATGACAGTAAAGTTGTAATTTTATGTTGCCTAAAACGGTTATGAAAAGGGCGGGGTTTATGTGACCTTTGGCTTTGGGCATGTGGAGGGGGAAGAACTAGACATGCAAATATGTATTTATTATTCCTTACAAAATCTGCAATTGTTTTTTTTCCTCAATGTGGCCCTGACACTCTGTCGTAAAAAAAACCCTGTCCTTTTCAGACTTTTTTTGCTTGGGAAAAAGTACCGCCCTTATTGTTGGTTCAATACAATAATCAGATTTGTATTGGCATGCGGCAGTGACATTGCTTTGTTTGCCCAATGACTATTAGATTACCATTGACCTCCCTAGGGACGGTTGTACCTTGCGGTGGTGATCCACTGTCAGTCTGCCACTGTTCAGGCCACGCCGCGCAGCTTGACGTAAGCCCACATTATGACTTGAGATTTTCAAATTAAAGTTAGTCATGCAAAGCTGTCAATCCGATATTTAATGTATTCTTTTCTAATTCAACCTGAAGTGTTGTTTGCACTTTATTCAAATAAAACCTGAATGCGTTTGCCATGAATTGTTGTTCACCTTTTTGTTTATATGCACAATTATTGTATACCTGATTCCCTTACAAAAAGCAAAGGGAATTTAGGAAACTTCTCCTGCACTGTCCAGTATCCAGCTGCTTATTTCACAGCCAGACTGCTTGAATTTTTGCAGTTTCGGATCGCCTCGTTGTAAATGAACCAGTATTGTCCTTGCATCGAATCGGCAACCAGGAATCGTGAAACGAATGGAATCGAATCGTTTCACCCGTACTATTAGCTATTTCTTCACCACGGAGGTGGTGCTGTGAAGCCCAAACCTAAGCACATGCACACATAAAAAGTGTGGAAGACAAAACGATTACGCAGCAATTACGACCAAGGGTTTTCTCGGTGGGGAGCGGAGTAAAAGAAATCTTTACATCAAACAAGCTTTTAAGATTCCACACATGCATCATAAAAAATGCTGGTCTAACAGCACAGCTCCATTTATTCCCTCCGACCGCCATCTCTGATGAGCTGCTGGCTAAACGTATCGAGTGCAAAACTGGATGAAGGAGGAAAAGGAGGCGTGTGCACACTCACACAAACACACACAGGAGCCATCGCGCCCAACAGCGCCAGTTCTCCCTCCTTTGGTGCTGCTGCCAGGCACAGCGGCGGCTAACTGACTGTCTTGATGTCTTGTCACAGACACAGTCAACACATACACACAGGGCTAGACCCCAACAACCACAAACAGCTTATAAAACAACCCCAGGAGCTTCAAGGCAGATTAAAGCCGCGTTTCACAAGGAGCAAAACAAACTGCAATGCCGCGATTGCACTCCAGCTATCTTAGGACCATGAATAAGTGGGTTTGTGTTTAAGTATGCACGTTCTTGCGGGGTTTGCCGAAACAGCAACATAAACAGTTTCTGTGTGTGTGTGCAGTGCGGGGTTCTATCTTGCATGCCAGTTTAGGGTTTTGGCCTCTGCTGAGCTGTAATATGCATAAATTACATAATATTTGAGGCGACACATCTCCTAATAGAAGAATATTGAGACTCTTACACACTCACTGTCAACAAGGGAGAAGAAATGGCTGCTGCAGCAATAACTTTGAGATATGAAAGATTACCAATTGATAAAATGCTGATGAAATAATTTTTCTATTCTATTCCATTTCATTTTCTTCCGCATATCCGGGTCTGGGTTGCGGGGGCAGCAGTTTCAGTAGGGAAGTCCAGACTTCCTGGTTTCCGGCGACCTCTTCCAGCTCCACCGGGAGGACACCAAGGCGTTCCCTGGCCAGCTGTGAGACATAGTCCCTCCAGCGTGTCCTAGGTCTTCCCCGGGGCCTTCTCCCAGCTGGGCATGCCCGAAACACCTCACCACGGAGGCATTCCGGGAGGCATCCTGACGAGATTCCCGAGCAACCTCAAATGGCTCCTCTCGATGTGAAGGAGCAGCGGCTCTACTCTGAGCTCCTCCCGGATGGCCGAGCTCAAACAGACGCCGAGTCCAGCCACCCTACGGAGGAAACTCATTTCCGCCGCTTGTATCCGCGATCTTGTTCTTTCGGTCATGATCCATAACTCATGACCATAGGTGAGGGTGGGAACGTAGATCGATCGGTAAACAGAGAGTTTTGCCTTCCAGCTCAGCTCTCTCTTCACCGCGACTACACTACTGCTGACTCTCCGTCTGTCGACCTCACGCTCCAACCGTCCCTCACTTGTGAACAAGACCCCGAGATACTTGAACTCCTCCACCTGAGGCAAGACCTCACTCCCAACCCGGAGGGTACAGTCCACCCGTTTCCGACTGAGAACCATGGCCTCGGATTTGGAGGTGCTGAGTCTCATCCCAGAAGCTTCACACTCAGCTGCAAACCGCTCCAGTAAACGCTGAAGGTCACAGCCTGATGAGGCCATAAGGACCACATCGTCTGCAAATAGCAGAGACGAGATCCTAAGGTCACCAAGCTGGACTCCCTCAACACCTTGACTGCGCCTAGAAATTCTGTCCATGAAGATTATGAACAGAATCGGTGACAAAGGGCAGCCTTGGCGGAGGCCAACGTTCACCGGAAACAAGCTCGACTTACTGCTGGCAATGCGAACCAGGCTCCTGCTTCGATTGTACAAGGACCGAATGGCACGTAGAAGCGGACCATCAATCCCGTACTCCCGGAGCACCCCCCACAGGACACCACGAGGGACACGGTCGAATGCCTTTTCCAGGTCTACAAAGCACATGTAGACTGGTTGGGCAAACTCCCACATACCCTCGAGTACCCTTGCAAGGGTGTAGAGCTGGTCCAGTGTTCCGCGACCGGGACGAAAACCACATTGCAGCTCCTCTAACCGAGGTTCGACTAACGGTCGTACCCTTCTCTCCAGCACCCTGGAGTAGACTTTCCCAGGAAGGCTGAGGAGTGTGATCCCCCTATAGTTGGAACACACCCTCCGGTCACCCTTTTTAAAAATGGGGACCACCACCCCGGTCTGCCAGTCCAGAGGTACTGTTCCTGACTTCCATGCAATGTTGTAGAGGCGTGTCAACCAACACAGTCCTCCAACATCCAGAGCCTTGAGAAATTCCGAGCGGAACTCGTCTACCCCCGGAGCCTTGCCACTGGGGAGTGATTTAACTACCCCAATTACCTCAGCCACGGTGATAGAACTGTCCACGTACGTATCCTCAGACTCTGCTTCCTCTATGGAAGGCATGTCAGTGGGATTGAGAAGGGCCTCGAAGTATTCCTTCCACCGACCAACTATATCCACAGTCGTGGTCAGCAAGCCCCCGTCCGCACTGTAAACAGTGTGAACTGGGGGCTGCTTCCCCTTTCTGAGGTGTCGGACGGTTTGCCAGAACCTCTTCGAGGCCGACCGAAAGTCGTGCTCCATAGCCTCACCGAACTCCTCCCACACCCGAGTTTTTGCCTCGACCACCGCCGAAGCCGCGTGCCGCTTGGCCTGCCGGTACCTGTCAGCTGCTTCGGGAGTCCCGCAAGCCATCCATGCTCGATAGGACTCCTTTTTCAGCTTGACGGCAGCCCTAACCCCCGGTGTCCACCATCGGGTTCGGGGCTTGCCACCACGACTGGCACCGACCACCTTGCGGCCGCAACCACAACTGGCTGCCTCAGCAATAGAGGCACGGAATACGGCCCATTCGGACTCAATATCCCGGTCCTCCCTCGAAATGCAGGCGAAGCTCTGCCGGAGATGAGAGTTGAAGACTCGACGAACGGGAGATTCTGCCAGACGTTCCCAGCACACCCTCACTACGCGTTTGGGTCTGCCAGGTCTGTCCGGCATCCTTCCCCGCCATCTAATCCAACTCATCACCAGGTGGTGGTCAGTTGACAGCTCAGCCCCTCTCTTCACCCGCGTGTCCAGAACATGCGGACGCAGGTCTGATGATACGACCACAAAGTCGATCATAGACCTGCGACCTAGGGTGTCCTGGTGCCAAGTGCACTTATGGACATCCTTATGTTCGAACATGGTGTTCGTTATGGACAAACTGTAATTCGCACAGAAGTCCAGCAACAACACACCGCACGGGTTCAGGTCAGGGAGGCCGTTCCTCCCAACCACGCCCCTCCAAGTCACACTGTCATTGCCCACATGGGCGTTGAAGTCTCCCAGTAGAGCTATGGAGTCACCAGTTGGGGTGCTCTCCAGAACCCCTCTGATAGACTCCAAGAAGGCTGGGTACTCTGAACTGCCGTTCGGCGTGTACGCACAAACCACGGTCAGGACTCTTTCCCCAGCCCTAAGGCGTAGGGAAATAACCCTTTCGTTCACCGGGGATGACTCCAGCACAGAGGCACCAAGCCGGGGGGCTAATAATAAGTCCAGCCCCTCTCAAGGAATTTGGTTCCAGAGCCCAAACTGTGGGTTGAGGTAAGTCCGACTATATCTAGTTGGAATGTCTCCGCCTCTTCCACAAGCTCGGGCTCCTTCCCCACCAGAGAAGGGACATTCCATGTCCCAAGAACCAGGCCCCGGTATCCCACGTCCAGGCGAGGTAAAGTCAGTCCTCTTGTTCTCTTGTTCTTCTTCATTAGGGTCTTCTGAATCACTCTTAGTCTGGCCCGTCACCTAGAACCTGTTTCCCTTGGGAGACCCTACCAGGGGCATAAAGCCCCCGACAACATAGCTCCTAGGATCACTCGGGCACTCAAACCCCTCCACCACGATAAGGTGGCGATTCAGGGAGGGGTGAAGGAATTTTGTGGGGGAAAAAAAAGCAAAACATCATTGTTTTTGTTCAATGGGACGTAAATGTTTTAAAATGACAAAATGAAAAGACACTACGGAAATCATCTACTAAAATATGAGATATACAATGCAACCTTGTTTTTCAGTTAACATTGGAAATGTTTTCGGTTTATGTTCATTTTCCTGTTGTGTTTAGAGCTGCGACTATTAATCGATTAATCAATTATTAATCGATTATCCAAATATTCGAAGACTATTTTGGTAATCAATTAATTGTTTTATTAAAAAATGTACTATAAATATCCTGATTTTAGCCACTCTAATGTAACTATTTTTTAATTTCCTTAGTGATCCACGAAAGCAGACATTTTATCTTTCACCTTAGACTTTGGAAAAGAGCTATCAACATTTTTGCCTCTTTTTGATGTCTAGCAAAGCAAACCACTGCAGAGATGTGCGTAGTGCGTGTGTAAAAGCATTCCTATGCAAAGTAAATTCCATACTTGTACTTGTGCTTAGGAGAATACCTACATTTCTGCACTTTCTCCATTATCTCTTACTGTGCGTACACACAAACTGGTAGAACGGTGAAACTGCAGTAGAATGTTTGCACTAAGTATAAACTGATAGTTTATACTTTTTAACTTAAATTTCTGTGACTGAGATCTACCTCTTTGTTATGATTTTTTGGGGGAAAACGTCCATTCATGCATTCTTACAGGGATTACTGCAAAGAAGGGAAAATTAAAAATGTCTTTTCAAAAATACAATTAATAGATTAATGAAAAAATAAAATCGACAGATTCATCGATTATGAAAGTAATCGTTAGTTGCAGCCCTAGTTGCGTTATTTATACACTAAGTGAGTCCAACTGTCTTTGTAGTGTAGTTGTTTGCCAATCAGCACGGTAACACCGCAAGTCTATGCGTTTCTGGGTGGCCGGGCAAAATAACCCACAGTGGAGGCAAAGAAAGTTGGAAGGATTTTGATAAATTGAATTGAATTCAAAAAAAATTCTTTGCAAAACACCACCGTGGTGTCTGTGTAAATCTGTCTGGCCTCATGGCCATCTTTGTCGACAATCATGTCTTCAATTAGGGTAAAAATTATGTTGTTTATTCATTCCTTTTGCTTGTCATTCGTGTGGCAGAGCAAAGGACACTGAGGAGGCTCTAGTCCATCATGAACAACCAGCATCATCCAATGCACAGCATCATCTCTCAACAGAAGAGCAGTTTCATTGGCAGATTACTATCACTGTCTGGCTCCACTGAAAGACTGAGATCATCATTCCTCCCCCACCCCATGCAGCTTTTCAACACAACAGAGATGGAAGAGTAAAAACACACACATGACTGGAATTTGTACCTAATTATGTTTTATTGCTCTGCATATTTGGAGTATTATGTTTTGTATTTAATCATTCTTATTCCATGTTCTCATCTGTCCTGCCTTGCCTTGGTTGTTTTCTGTTGTGAGTAAGTGTTGAAGTTTATTATGACATTTTGGCAGAGCTGTTGGAAATATGAATTTCTCTTGGAGATTAACAAAATCTATTCATCTTTACAGTTGTTTTCTGCATGGTGAAGTATTATTATAAACGTATAAGAAATAGAGCTTTAAAGACACATCCACTGTATCAATGTATTGATTTATATCCCTATGATACAACTACATCAATTTGTGTATTGCCATTCCAGACAACACATCGATCTAACATTGTTTAAAAGGTAATCAATCCATTGAAACAATATTTTATGTGTTGTGTTTTTTTAGCACTTTTTATGATAAAGATGTTACTCGTGTAAAAGTTTGATTCGGCATAAGTCGATTAGTCATGCCTTATGATTAAAGCGCAAGGTTGACGTCATGTAAATCCCAGCGTGTATGCGGACGTCCTTAAAAATGTATTTTTTCATAAGATATCAGGTGTATTTTCATTTGTATACATGTTTGGTGTAGCTATACAAAGAGAGGGAAAACAACTCCAGATGTTCAGACATTCAGAGTCTCAAGGGACGTTGTGGTGAAAGTACCTAAAGGCCACAAACAATCCAATAAATATTGTAGCGCAATGGTCGCCATCATTTTTTTGTAGAGAACTACTTTTACAAAATTAAACAAATTTTTGCAACAATTATTATCAGCTTATTTCAACCCAAACAAACCTGAATGAAGAGCGGGTTTGCGGGCACCTCATGTGTTCATGGGGGGCTACCAAGGTCACCCCTGCTGTAAAGTAGTCCCTTGTTTATTCCTGTCAATCGGTTCCAGTGAACGTCCCCAATGTAGTATTCCTTATTCATGATTGACTCATTCTCATACTTAGAACATAGAAAACCTGTTTACGACCTTCCAAATATGGTTTTCAACATTATTAGAGCCCTCCAGACATGAACTAACACCCCTATGGCCACATTTACACTGGTATTATCCAATACAGTAGACATAATAACAGTAAATAAGACATTTAGGACATAATTACGACTTGTGCTTGTATGTGTTGATGTTAAGGTGTTCTCTAGGGGAGCTAAGTGACGGGCGGACAGGAAGTGAGTTTTAGCTCGTAGTGGGATAGGGCCAGAAAAGTACAACATTAGCCCGTGTTAAGAATGTTATGGCTTTTGTGTGATAAATCAAAGCCCATTGTTGTGGTGATCAAGTCTGGTGTTTGTGTGTCACTAACAATATTGACACGTAGTGATGATATTCAAATATGAAACAGAATGCTTTATTATGGAATATATTTTTGGAAAACGTGATAGCGTGAAACCGTGAAATTCAAACCACAAAGTGGCAAAAGACGTCTGTATAACTACTTTGGTGTTTGAAATGTTTTTTTTCTCCCAGGTCTTTAGAAACAATCATGGCCAAATGGACTTCAAATACAAGATATAGAGTCCAGGAAGCCGCTCAGCGTTGTTTGCAGTCGTATTACTGCCAAATTTTAAAGGGGACTATGTAAAGCGGGCCGCACGGTGTTTGAGTGGGTAGCACATTGGCCTCACAGTCAGGAGGTTCTGGGTTTGAATCTCCGTTGGGCATCTCTGTGTGGAGTTTGCATGTTCTCCCTGTGCGTACGTGGGCTTTCTTCGTGTACTCCGGTTTCCTCCCACATTCCAAAAACATGCATGTTAGGTTAATTGGCCACTCTAAATTGTCCATTAGAGTGTGAATGTTTGTACGTTTTTGTTTCTCTATATGTGTACTGCGATTGACTGGCGACCAGTGCAGGGTGTACCCCGCCTCTCGCCCAAAGCCAGCTGGGATAGGCTCCAGCATACCCGCGACATTAATGAGGATAAACGGCATAGAAAATGAATGAATGACTATGTAACGCTTCAAGCAATGGTTCTATTGTGTATTCCAGTCCTGCTTCTATAAAAAAGGTCAAGTAATCATCCTTTTTCAGTGTAATAAAACTCCTATTCATCAGTGTCGGTAGTAGTTAGCGCCTGCAAAAGTATGCCTCTACGCCAAAAAAATGTCACCACCAAAAAAAAAAGGGTAATGCACTCTAATAGTACGTTGGAGCGCCTTTAGCTTTGATTACGGTACACATTCGCTGAGGCATTGTTTCTATAAGCTTCTGCAATGTCACAAGATTTATTTCCATCCGGTGTTGCATTCATTTTTCACCAAGATCTTGCAATGATGATGGTAGCGTCTGACTGCTGCAGCACATCCCAAGATTCTCAATGGGGTTAAGGTCTGGACACCATGTGTGAAAATGATGTCTCATGCTTTCTTTCACAATTTGAGCCCGATGAATCCTGGCATTGTCATCTTGGAAAATCAGTAAAGAAAAAATCTATCAATGGAATAACCTGCTCATTCAGTATATTCAGGTAGTCAGCTACTTTGAGCACAAAGTGCTCCGGAACCTAGACCTGACCACCTGCAGCAACCTCGTACCTATTTGCTTACTTAAATCCAGGAGGCGCCTTTTTTTTTGGCCAGGCAGTGTACTTTTGTACATTTATTTTGGGTATGATTGCTTTAAAGTGTTTTAGCCAAAAAAAAAAACCTTTTACTGACACCAGCCATTACACTGCACCTGCAGAGTAAACGGACTGATCCGATTTACCCGGCACTTTCGGTGACCCCATTACATTGGCTCGACTTTTCAGACAGAACTTGAGATGATTTAATGTGCACGCTTGGACAAAGTCGGCTTGTGCAAAAACAATTCCAACATGTGTCAGAGTACCTTACTGGTACGTAATTCAGCATGCACATGAATCCTACCCTTAACTTCATTACATTAGTGCCCTGCTTCATGGAGCCAGAGAAACCCACAGTGGGTTGAAACATGCTTTATTTCATTTGGAAGAGGGCCCAATTTAGTATTTTATCTCATTTGTGAATATTTGGAGTAGAAGAGCCTGAGAGTTCCTGTCTGCACGGAGGCATCATTCATCACTTGCGTTGGTTTTCAGACACACGAGGAGAACTGAGGAGAACAAGAGATCAACAAGCAATTAGTCTCCCCTGTGGGAAAATCACCCACAACTGAACTGGCAGCATCCAGAAACACAATATTTCTCTCCTTTCAAGTGGTCTTGACAGAGTTCTTCCAGCATTGTTCTCTCCTCCTCTCTCTCTCATTTCATCGCTACCACCATCGCATTGTCTCTCCCACCTCCTCATTGATTGACAGCTTTGCATCCCTGCTACCTCCAAAGATACAACAGTCACTCGGCGGTGAACTGACAGAGGTATGTCAGCTGAGGAAAGGCGTTCACTACTCATCCCAACCTAACTGTGATGACCTCATGTCGCTTCCTGCCACCAGCCCGACCGGGTGAGATGTGTCACTGGTATCTGAAGTGTCAGTCAAAGCCTCAGCAGGTACTTTTCCTTGACGTAGGATGCTAAAAACAGGTCATTTGTCTTTGCCGCAGCAACATAATGCATTTATTTGTCAGGGTTTGTTCCATAGAAGGTCCTCTAACAGCAGGCTTCAATTATAGCCGAGAGCCGGAGTTGGGTTTCAGAGGATGGACTGGACCATGTTCTTGCCGAGCGTATAATGAAGTGCACGCTGCGGGCCGTGCATCATACACGGAGGCACGCAGGCACCGCGTCATGTGTTGCAAACGTGCCGTTGCAAACTGCATATAGCCGGTAAGAATAAGAATTAATTGGAGACGTGAGATTTGTAGGTCGAGCAGAATACGAATTACATTCGGCTGACATGGAAGAATAAACTGCCGCATGCAGGATCAAATGAAAAATTGCAGTGGGGAGTTGGGGCAGCCAATGAAAAGGATTATGAACAAGACGGGTTTGGAAATGGCTTTTCTACCAATCAAGGTTACAGTACACAGACTTCACCCAACCGCCCCGCCTGTTCCTTTGGCGTAGCTTTAAAGTAAAAGAATGGAGGTTGCTTTTGCAGCTCTCCTCACAGTCAGCAAGGGAAGGACGACAATTGTTTGGGACATTTTTAACAGGATTTAAAAATACACATTATTGTGGTTTAATGCTCCCTGCCTTCATGTATTTTTTTAAATATATAACATGAATATATTATTTGTATTTATTTGAACATAACTCATACGAACTTGTTACAAAATAATGCTTTAGTTTTCAGATTTCCTTGCTGTATCATATCACCCCACCCTTTTCTAAAGTCACTCATTTTAAGACCTTTAAGAATTTTGCGGTTCAATGAAGATGAACAAATCATACATGAGTAAAGAATCGTATTTATTTATGTGCGATATCACTGATTTTCTTTCCAATCTGATACTGAGTAAAATTCAGGCTGGTATCGGCGATACTGATACTTTGCGCAAATATAGCTAATGTGTCTGGTACAAAATGCTATATTTAAAATTGTCAGACAGTAGAACAGGGGCAGGGAACCTGTGGCTCGGATGTCGCTCTTTCGATGACCACATATGGCTCCCAGACGTGTCTTAACACCATAGCATTTATACATTTTACTTTATTTTTTTCTTAAAATGCATGCAACATATTTTGCTTTACAACAAGGGGTGTTGAAAGTGTGGTCCGAGTGGTTTATTTATTTACTCCAAAAATACAATTTAACAAAAAGGAAACAGCAAAAATGGAAAAAAATCACCAGTCATTTTCATTCATTCATTCATTCATTTTCTATACCGCTTGTCTTCATTAGGGTCGCGGGTACCAGTAATTTTGTGAAAATAAAGGCAAAATACTAGGAAAAAAAGTGGTAATTTTTGGAAAATTAGGTTGCGGAAAAGGTTATACTATTAGGAGAATAAACTTATAATACAGTATTATAGGAATTAAGTCAGAATTACAAAAAAAGTTGAACGAGTGGAGAATAAAAAAACAGCAGAAATTGGAAAAAAGCTATAATTTAGTAGTAGAAAAAAAATCACAATTTTACAAGAATAAACTTGTAATGTTATGATTAAAAAACAATGTCATTTTAGTAGCATGGAGTTAATTTTTGTTTTTTTTAATGTCGTTATATTATGAGAAGAAAACAAAACAATATAAAGTTTGAATTTTTGGAAGATTAGGTTGAAGGAAAAATATTATGGGAATATAGTTAAAATACTGTGGGAATAAAGTATTAATATATAATTATAATTATATATAATATACAATTATATATTATATATGTAATTATACTCAAAAATATATAATTTTTGTTTTATAATGTATAATGTTGTTTTTTGCTGACATTTTAAATTAAAACATGACCGGAATCACAGTGTTAGAAATAACATTTAAAATATAAAACCTTCTCAGAGCTTTAATCCATCCAATTTGGAGACTAATCACTAATTATTAAAGTAATTACTTGCTTAAAAATGCACACTTTTAGTTGTAATCACTGTAAAAAATATATGACATGGCCCTTCTGACTATTTTCATTAATTCACTTACTTTTGTCTACAGGCTTGAAAAAATTTATCTGACCCACAAACGGGGTAAGAGTTGTGAGTACACCCTTAACCCCGGCCCTCATTTATCACATGGGATGGATCATAATCTTTGCAGAGCCTTTGCAGTCACACAGAGACCCCCTGACTTGCCAAACACCCAGTCTGACATGCATATGATTGGGTCAAGACCCCGGTTGACCCCCATTTCAGTATTTTGTTCATCAGTCACTCGGAGAGACACATCCCCTGTTCAAACCACAGGGGGGGTGCTTGTGCTTTGTTGGTTTGTCTATCATTATTTGGCGTTTTTGTTTGTCAAGAAAGGGACGGGGCGGGGGTGGGGTGGGGGTGGGGGGGTCGGCAGAGAATGCGACGACAAAAACAAAAGTTCAAACGGTGGTAGAGCCCATTGGTATTCAGTCTTCCTCTTCATCTGTCACTGCTCATTTTCCTGCCACCATCCACGTAATGAGATGCTTCTCCAGCCCAGGTGTTCATTTTCTCTTCAAGGTCATTGAACAGCACAATGCAAGGATTTGAGACAAAGGCCGGGCTTGAAACAAAGGCTTGTCAAAAGAATGCCCACGGGCCTTTACAAGATGTGGACAAACTGCCTTTTTAAGGGTATTGTTCCAAAACATCTTTAATAAATTGCTGAAATGGGTCAACAGGGACTCATTTGGCTTAAATGTATGGAACCTCTCACGCCAGCTGTCTATTTAAAGGCATTCAGAGTTCAGAGCGGTGACGTCACGTGGCAAGTCTGGTCAGTGTCAGTCTTTTCTACCTTCACGTCGTCACCTTCTAATCTCTTACGCAGAGACAATGCAAGCAGGAAAGAAAGCAGACCGGAGAGATTTTATCAGGAAAAAGGGGATGATTGAAAGAGCACACAACCGAGTTCATCTGCTTTTCAATGCCGCTCAAAGGTTCCCTCCCCCTGATCATTAATCATGCATCCATTCCGGCCATGTCACGACCCCACTTTCACGCCCTGACGTGTAACCGCACCAAATTCACACAAAAAATGTGCCGCCCTAGTGCTTCTCCTCAATCTAACATAGTTGTGGTCCAAAGTTTCCATACACTCACCATGGACACATTTTAATTACAGTATGCATTTAAACCACTTTTTTTTTTTTTTACCAAGGAATGATGACTTTTAAAAACAAGTGATTGGATGCACGGGATTTATTTGGAATTTTCTCTAACAAATCATGTTTGTGCTGCCATAAACAAACGACCAGCTGCCATCATAAGTCATGGTCATAAGTCATAAGTCCTGATCACTTATGAGAAGTTATTGACAATTATAGTTTGTTTTTTAAAAATCTTCTGGACATGCACATCAATTGTTTATCAATTGTTCTTTGGTTCCAAACCCGACCGTTATAAGTGAATTTCCACCAAGAAGGTCCTTATTTATAAATTGAATATTGTCATAGATAGAAAACCTGTTTTATGACCTTCTAAATATGTATTTTTAACATTGTTAATAGGGATGCTCCGATCAGGGTTTAATACTTTTGATTCCGATACCAATCATCCATGAGGGAAATCATGCGATACTGATCACATAAGTTAAGTGTACATTTTAAAATGTAGTATTGGCTGTAAGATAGAAAAAGTAAAATTACCTTCATTTAGACAAAAATGTGATTTATATTTTCCAAGAGATGAAACTTAAAGAGGATGCAATGCTTTATTTAAGGAGACTTTGGATGCGAGAGAACAGAGCTTGAAACCCGATGTCCTCCACCACCAACAAAGGCCATCCCGTCCGATGAATCCAACTTTTCACTTTCCAGACTATCCTACTTAAACCTCCGGCTGCCGCGCACATATGGCCGAGTGTCCAACATTAGCCACATTAACCGCCGCCCGACTGATGATCACATCCCAAGCTTCAAAAACTCACCACACCCTGCCAAATGCCCGCCCCCCAGGTGCTGCACCAAACTAAAGCTTTTCAGTTTGCCAACTCAGAAAGAAATTTTTCGTGCCATGTGTTGCAAGGTGCAAAATCGAACAGGTAAACAACACAAACGACGGATAAGTCGTTTGTGAGAGTTAGTGTTTAAGTGTGTAAGATTTGACTTTGGCACGCCTGCACAGTATGAAGGGAACGTGGGCAGGACACGGTCACTGCACTAGTAGACCTGAGTGAAGGTGGCCAAAATTCTGCTCAAATAGTCTCGTTTGTGCTGCCTTTGTGCTGTTTCGTGCAATTAAAATTAATGTTTGTGCTGCTTTCATTCTTGAGTTATTACAGTTTCTTTTAGAGGTCAACCAAAGGTCATGCGGCCCCCCACTTTCTCCAAATGAAACAAACATAATCCTATGTGTTTGTGCTCCGTTTGTGTTGTTTTGTGCAATTAAAATAAACGTTTGTGATGCTTACGTTTTTGAGATATTAACAATTAAAGTTTTGAGCTATTACATAATCGGCCCGTCAACAAGCTCCGAATGAAACCAAGATAGTCTCATTTTGACCGTCCTTGTTTGTGCTGTTGGGTTCAGTTTAGACCAACGTTCCTGCTGCTTTTGTTTTGGAGATTTTAACCATTAAAGGTGTGGGACCTGACTGAAGAAGGCCCCCACCCCGTCACTTGTATGAGCCGGAGGTGATCGGCCTTCGTGAACGTTGTTGAAAGGCATGTGCTTTTTCATGGAAATCGTTTGGAGCACCCCTAATTGTTAGAGCCCCCTAGACAGGAAATAAATCCATGTAAGTCATCTTTACACTTGCATTGCCAAATATAGTCGACATGATAAGAGTAGGTAGGCCATTTAATATAGACTCACATGTTAGCATTGTCTTCCTTGTTGTTGTCCTTTTTTTTTTTACTTCTAGTTCTGTACGGTACTGCCTGAAGTGCCTATCGTCTCATTAATGTTACATCATGTGACCAGTGGATAATACAACATATCTCAATGTCTTTGAATGCGTTTTTTGAATGCTTTATATTTGTATTTTAGTTCTTTCTCAAGTCGGTTTAAGCTTGAGAATGCTTAATTTAGGTGAATAATGCATACACTTTTCTTTGACTAACAGGCCATTTTCATCCATGATTACTGTATAATCACTCCTCCCTGGAAAAAGGACAGTTCAAATGAAATCATAAAGGATGAAGACACAACCAGACATTCATAGGCCATCCATATCCATGATTAGTGCATGCAAACTACTGACCACAACTCTTTCCTCCCAAATTATTAATACTGCAATATCTAAAGCTGCAGAAATGGTGGCGAACAATGGCTGAACCTCCTGAGAACGATGATGTATTGTCCAATTAGGCTTCAGACTGTGCTGCGGTGTAATCCTGCTTTGACCTGATCACAAGGGAGGGAAGAACTGTGATGTATAAGAAGGTAAATGAGATGAAGCAGGAAATTCTTTACCATGTACAGTATTTATTATATGTTCACATATTTTAATCAACCAAGAGAGAGTGAAATAATAATAACTGTTCAAAGTCGGATGTGAAATCAACCTACTAATCAATGTACCGAGCAGGTGTCTGCTGGACGGCAAAAATGGTCAGAAATTAAGATCTGAGGGTGTGCGCGTGTGCCTTTACCAAATGAGGACACAATTTAGCAAATAGCCTACGCCCCATGGGCAGACTGTTACCATGGTAACCTCACAGCCAGTATTCATTTTTGGCCCACATGTTCACTTTTGAAAAGGCAGGAGCCAATGACGGGACCATTCGACTAGGAAGCTGAGTTGTGTCAACGGGTCTATAGCGTAAGCTTGATAACAATCAAGAGGGCTAAATAATCTCTCAGCTGCACACGGACTCATCATAACCCACAATGTTGTGTCGCTATCTCTGCCAGGCACACTATCTTAGCAGGCAGGGGAGAACCCGCTCTGCAAGGCATGGAGCATATTTGTCCGATAGACGGCTGGTCCGAGAAAGAAATGGAGAAGGTGTCATTGGTATTCAGAGAAACAGCACCGTGGCAAACCTTCTCTGGGTGGCAAGGCGGCAGAGACCACCACACTACGAAACATATCAGCACACAACGGGTAGTAACACCACAATTAGAACCTAGCAGGGTAATGAACGGGCTCATTGCCCACTGCCGGCCTGGGAAGAATGGGTACTTGATGATGGACAAAATGTCAATAACAACAAGACTTTACATCATATAGTGAAATTTGCGCCTGTAACTGTTTCGGGGACCTCCTACGATCATCCCAAAGATGTTTGAGGGTGTTCAGATCAAGACCTTTGCGGCGGAATGACGGGTCAGGACTGCCTGTCACGTTCACAGACAGTCGGAAATCCCACTCTTTAACACTAAATAAAACTGCCAAGTCACCATGCCTATGAAAGTGACAGTAATAACTAATTAACTGTTGTATTTAGTGTTTTTATTACCGTATTTTGTCAGGAATTTTTTTTGGTGCAAAACATGGGTGACTTAAGTATTTGTCTGATTTAGTCATTATGATACCAGCAAGATCAGAAACTTCTGGTGAATATGTTCATAATTTAGGGGTCTTGGACAAAAAAAAAAATTCACCTGTGTAGTACCACCTTTTTATATTTTGAAATGTGAATACCCACCACCATCGTGTCCAAATGATCCGAGAATCTATAGTATGTTGTAAGAAGAACGCACAGTCTGAGATTTTCAAGCATTAAGGCCACTTGATGTGAAAAAAAACACTCATTTATACGATCGCCACCAAACCAGCAGTCCTAGGATGGATTGTTAGCCCCTTGTCCAGCACACCCTACTTAGAACACATCCCCATGACGTGCTTACCAGCAGGCAATTTATAATTGTCATTTCATTCATATGCAATTTTCATAATACTATTCAATTATTCAAAAAAAATTTAATTTCATAGTAGTTCTTCAAATTTGAAATGAAATCAAATTTGAAGCAATTGGAGTTGCTTTACTTGCAAGTGAAAGATTAGGAGAAGGAACCCAGTTGTGTAAACTTTTACGGACACATTTTGAAAACCATCTGTATTTATGTCTCGCTTTGACATGTGGGTGGAAGCAAGACAACGTCGCTTGTCCTGGAAGGTGCCTACTAAGAAACTACTTAAATGCAGTAGTCCCTCGTTTATCGCGGTTAATTCCTTCCAGTCCTGACCACAGCAAGTACATTTCCATGAAGTAGGAGTCCTTATTTATAGATGGACTATTTTTGTAATATTTACGCATAGAAAACCTGATAACAACAATCTAAAAATGGCTTTTAACATTATTAAGCCCCTACAGTCACCTTTACACTCATATTGCTCAATATAGCAGACATAATAAGAGTAAATAAGTCTTTAAAGACATAAATGAGACTTTGCTCCTGTGTGGTGCTATAAATGTGTCCCTATGGGAGTAGAGTGGCGGGAGGACAGGAAGTGACGTCAGGGTTCAGGGTAAAAATGTAGCTTGGCTGCAACAGTAGGCAGTGTTTTTATTCGTGATTTTTATTTTGAGATTATTGTGACTGTTCAATTCAAACCTGCAAGTCTGGTGTGTCTGCGTCTCACTGAACATTAGAGTAACATTAGTGACACCTAGTGACCGAGGTAAAACACAACATGCCTTTAACAGCTTCTTTGAATGTGTCTGAATACCTTTTTTTCTACTGTATTTTTGTTCATTTAGCCATTCTCTGTTTGAAAAGGCATACTTTAGGCAAAATATGTAAATTTCCTTCAACATGAGTATTTTTGGACTAATATTCAACCACAAAACAACATTCATTCATTCATTCATTTTCTATACCGCTTATCCTCATTGGGGTCGCGGGTATGCTGGAGCTTATACCAGCTGACTTTGAGCGGGAGGCGGGGTACATCCTGGACTGGTCGCCAGTCAATCACAGGGCGGACATACAACCATTCACACTCACATTCACACTCTAATGGACAATTTAGAGTCGCCAATTACCCTCGCCGGAATGTGGCAGGAAACTGGAGTACCCAGAGAAAACCCAAGCACGCACGGACAGAACATGCAAACTCCACACAGAGATGCCCAACGGCGATTCGAACCCTGAACCTCCTGACTGTGAGGCCAATGTGCTACCCACTCATCCACCGTGCGGCCCCACAAAACAACATGAATTATAAATTATTTCTATGGAAAAGCCGTGACAGGGGGAAGTTGCAAAATCCAAAATGTGAAGTGGCGAGGGGCGACTGCTCTTATATTGACATTTGGGTTGTAATCAAAATGGAAGTCTCCCGACATTTAAGTATCCTTAGTTCTGCTAATGTTAACAAACCAGTGGTGATCGTTAAACCCCATTGGGAATAGCTGAAGTAAAGCTTAAAAACAGCTTAAACTACTCGTGTATCCTAAAACTCCAGGGCCCCTTGGCTCAGGGTTGAACACCTGCTAATGAGGCCTGTGAAGGAGAACGGGCAATTAAGCACAACAGAACATAAGCTGAGAACAATGACACACACCGGGAAACAAAAGTCCCTTCACTGTTTACCAGCCGTAATTTGATTCTTAATTGAGCGTATGTAATTCGATGTTTACACGAAAATATTCTGGCAAACACAAGCATCCGTGGCGAGATTGCACAGCTGAGCACGGCTTACTTTTCGCCTCCAGTCATTCCGGTGAGTGCTACCGAGGCAGACCTTTTCCAGCAGCCCACACAACCCTGGTGACACGTCTACAACCAATAATCCACTTGTTCACTTCAGTAGGCCGTCATGCTGATGCTGACATTTAACACATGTGACAAATGCGCTGTCAAACAAAGCGGGGGTGGGCGGGGGACGACACAGGTTGGCGGTGGTGGATTTACAGGTGGATGGGATGACAGTGATGAAAAAATAGCTCCTACACCTGGCTTTTTGAAATCCAATAAGACTTAGAGAGGAGTGTGCACCACAATGATGGCGAGGTTGGTCAGCTGTCAATGAAAACAGGAGCGCAAACACGCCACTGCTTTGACAGCTCAAACTGTTTTTCCAGAACAATAATGTACACTTCAGCAGCATGTCCAATCATCACTGCACACACTATTTGTTGTGTCTCCCTTGAACTGTACTTCCTCCAAACTGTGTGCATTTCAATAGTTTTGTACCTTTACACTTTGCATCAACTTCTTTCTTAAAATCAAACTTTATCAAAGTTCTGCCACTAACAACTCATTTGCAGTTGACTGTCTGAAAGTCTATTCACCTACGACTAAGAGACACTCTTGAACGCTTCTTCAGTGCAGGTTGCACAGTGCTTTATTAGAGGAAGAAAGGAGAGAGATACAAAGTTGTTCATCGTACTGTGTGCAGTCTATAAACAAACAACCATCCAACTACACACATAATAAAGATGAATAAAGGATTCCTTGGCCGGAATCTGTCTGTAGAGTCCCCAACTCTAGAACCACTAACTATTCTTAACAAAGACTCACCAACTTTGTTTGGGAATGCATAGAATGATATGCGAGCGAAGTAGTTTACTAGGCACGCTATTTGGCTGTACAATAACAGAGATATTGAACACAAATCCAGATATATTTTTGGTAATATTTGTTGTCAAAAACTGGATTCTACAAAAAAATCATTTTTGGGAAACATCAATCATTTAAATCATTTCATTTTCATTATCTGCTGTACATACAATTGGTAGATTGTAGGGGTATCAAGACACACCCAACTCACAAAACGAGACGATACACGAGATTGGGTCCACGAGAACGAGACGAGAGGAAATTTTATCATTAATTTGAAAAAAAATGCAATGAAAAAATAAGGCTGGACTCAATTGATACTATTGTGGTTATTGATAACCACTGTTATCATAATAACAGAATACTGTAATGCAATATTTCTTTGACTTCATGCTGTAAAGTTGCGGAATTGGAATTTGTGACATGTTTTTTCTCACAGGCAATTCATTTGTTTTTATTAGTTGTTAGTACTGACACTTTGATTTTTCCAGTTACATTATCCTTTCTTGCTATAATTTATCATTTATATATAATCGGAGGTGCGGGGCTCCTTAAAGCAAGACATTTCAAGATATTTTCAACGTAAGAGGTGTGTTGCGAAGCAAAACCAGTGATCGCTAGAGCTTTTCAAGTTAGTGCCCAAATATAATGATCCTCAAATACAATTATGTAGAATAGAACATCCACGTGGATTGATATGGCTAATGTTAAGTACATCTGATGAAATATAGAATTACTACATCTTCTGCTTGGATAATAAACTTCAATGGAAAAAACAGCCACAGCCTTTATTATGCGTGCTTCCAAAAATGCTTGCACCAGGGTTATCTAAACTTTTTCCACCGAGGGCTACATTTAAAAAAATCAAAGGATGCAGTGGGCAGCTTTGATATTTTTGTGTATATTTTTGTATTTTATAAAAAGCTTGAAAAAAACATGTTTACATATATTTTATGCCAAAGCTTTGTGCTATTCATTATTAATATCAACATATCAGCATTTTTCTTTACATTGTACCTTTTTGCTGTATTTTTTTTACAATTGTTGCAGTTTTTTCAGTGTTTAAATTTGTTTCTACAATATACCGCGGGGCAATATATAACACCCCTGGGCCGCACTTTGGACACCCCCCTGCCTTACACAGCTCCTTCTGGCCGTGCTGTTATCACGACACATCTTTTCTCCAAACAATAAATGTCATTACGCTTTGATCTCGCCCTGAGCAAATAGCACTAAAAATGTATAAATCTCTATACCTCAAATATAAGACTGTCTTATTCTCCAATATTTGGGTCAAAACGGTAGTCCTCGTTCGTTTTTTCTTTGTAAAATGTGCTTTAATTGTCCAGCAATCTCTTATTCTTGAGAATTTTTAGAGTCTAGTCTAGAGAGACTAGAGTCCAGTTCTCTAGTTCTTTTGGATTTTATATGTTTTCCTGTTTTTTTGGCCACCCGCCTCTACCGCTATAACGAGATTATGACAATTCCGACTTGGGTTCACTCAATCACGATGAATGACTACAGTGCATATAAATACATTTGGATAGCACGGCGCAACAACAGATGTGTTCATCAAAAATTCTGTTCTATCTCATGACTGAGCAGAGGTTGACGTCTCTGGTTGGCATTCAATGCACCTGCAACGCGGAGCCATCCAAAGGTTAGCAGAAACGCTGCTTATCTATATTCATGTCATACGTGGCATCAGAACGTCTTCATAACCTTATCAAAAAGCCCCAGAAAAACAGACACGCTTAACATTTAGATGTTTTTTGTTTTGTGTGTGTGAGGGAAAGGCAGCCCCCATCTCCACCCAACCTGTCCAAACCTGGACGCCACTGACCTTATCTGGCAGCTTCTGTCAATATGCCTGGAGCTATGACACTGGCAAACATACATTTGTTCTGTGTGATTGCATGTGTGTTTGTGTGTGTCTAAAAGGGCCAACGGGGCACCTTCCTACTACACCTTCATGTTCCCTCTCCGGACTGATGAAATTCAAGTTATCAATATTGATGGAGGACGAAAGGCTTCTGGCAACGAGTCACCAATCTCTCCGTTCCAATTGAATGTTCTGACATGATATCTGACCTCGTAACGGGTATTAATGCACATTTGCTGTGCATTCATTTGATAATTTCTTTAGTAGCTAATCAGAGCTTTATGGTGCCAAGATCATGACCAGTTTCCTCTCAGTGTATGGCCAGCAAAAATGCATCACTCAGTCCCATTAGCTCATTAAGCTTCACGACATTGTATATACTCTTTGTATACACTAAAGTGAAATATGCTGTTAATCAACAGACCAGGGTTTGAATCTCGGTCGGGCATCTCTGTGTGGAGTTTGCATGTTCTCCCTGGGCATCCGTGGGTTTTCTCCGGGTACTTCCTCCCACATTCCAAAAACATGCATGTTAATTGGCGACTTTAAATTGTCCATAGGTATGAATGTTTGTGTGAATGTTTGTTTGTTTGCCCTGTGATTGAATGCCGACCGGTCCGGGGTGTTTCACCCAAAGTCAGCTAGGATTGGCTCCAGAACACCCCACGATCCTAATGAGGATAAACTGCATGGAAATTTGATAGATGGATGAATGGATTAACACAGTTTTTAAGCCACACCCTTCAAAAGCCAAAATGTTGGCAAAAATACGCATTCAATGTCATCTTCTGTCAGGTATTCACACTGTCATGATCTTTTGATCGCAAAGGCAAAAACGCTTTCTCTCTTTGAACGTGGATGGACTGCTGAGCTGCATAAGCAAGTCCTCTCGTGGTGCGCCATTGCTGCTGAGGTGGGATGCAGTAAGACATTTATTTGAAACTTATTAAAATATCCTGAGGGTTATGGAAGCAACCCTCAAATCGTGGGGTACAATCATAATTTGGGGTGCTTTTTTCATTCAATTGAACAATGCTTTGGGTTGTGCAGGGGCGTCAAATGGCAGCTGACTATATCCAGCTTTGTGGAAATGTTGCGTGGCATCCCTCATGACTGAAGGTATTCACTGGGTTTTTCAAGCTGCAAATCACAATGCCTGCCTGATGAACACCTTCTTCCAGAGGAATAACCTCACTGTTTTTGGACAGGGATGGTTTACAAAAATGGACATCAGATCCAGACAGTGTTGCCCTCTGTGAAGCCATCTGCATCACCTGAAGCAACATTTGCACTAGCCTGCTGAAAACACGGGTATCAAGCATGTCCAAACCTATTTTTGACGTGATTAACAAAAACGGAGCAGTGATTCATAACCGAGACCGTTCTTTTTTTATTTTATTATTAATTTTTATTTTATTAATTTTATTAATTTATTTATTATAATTTATTAATTAAATTTATGTGTTAATTAATTAATTTATTTATTTGGGGGGAGTGAGGGTGTGTTTTTTGTCGTAAACTTTTGCCCTGCTAATAAATAGCCAATCGGTGTAATGACTGTTTACAATAAATTCCTTAAGATCCTTTCATTCAATTATTTTCTATGCCGCTTATCCTCATTAGGGTCGTGGGTTCAACAGTGCAAAATTTAAATTCTTGCAATTTAATAACTGGTGTTCAAATTTTGAACAGGGGTGTACATCATTGAAGACATTAAAACCTTGTCCAGCTGAGAACTGAGGCCAAAAACTTAATACGGCATCGACTGGGAGCTGGGATTAACTGTATAAATGTCACAGACCCACTTAAGTAAGATAGAAATGCATATACTGTATGTGTATAGTGAGAATGTTCAGAGAGAGATGAAAGACAGACATTTTATGTCTTCATTATCACTCGTTAAATTCAGGCATGGTACAGTTACACTGAACAAATGACTTTTACCAAGTAAAAGAGAAGTATGAAACTGTCGGACGATTGACACAAATTGGAATTTGACGTACAGGGGAAACGCGTGCCTGCATAACTATACCCAGTGGCAGGATAAATGAATCCATCAAAATTTATGTCGAAATTACCATATTGGCCTGGATTTTTTGTGCCTTGCATAAAAAAAGTCATATTATATTTGTGGTCTCGGCATTTATACATG